>CM040471.1:16928235-16939435 GCA_022758105.1 Pangasianodon gigas | reverse complement strand
CAACATGATTCGTTACTATTGTTTGACAAATTTATGTATTTCAAATTAATGCTAGCAAGCCAGTCTCTAAATTCTACCTGACACCATGTACATTTAAAGCCTTTAAAGCTGATATCATGTCTGTGGTTGTGAGCTGGCACATTGGATACATAAATAATTTCCTGGCAATTACTGCTGCAAACTTGTTGCAGTCTTGATCTTAAAGCTGAAAGAAGAGCCGTCAAGATTACGCATGGTCTGGGTGCTTCATCACTGACTGAACTTATCCCATCTACATAGATATGAGGTCATTTCTCAGAAAGGCTGTTTTGGTCATGATAGTAAGGAAGACTTTGAACTCATCTTGGCAGTAACACTAGCCCCAAGGTCTGATAATTTAAGACATGTCTTGGAATCAAAACTGTTTCCAGTGATGATGAAGGCAATGGCTCCTAGTGGACAGTGCATGCTGTTCTCTAACTGTCATGACAGCTCTATATTGTTATTTGTGGGTGGTTAACATAACACACATACAGTGCAGCTGATTATATATGTGTCAGATAACACTGTTTTTGCAGTAATTGAGATATATCCATGTTCATAAAAGGTCAACAAAGTCATCAGTATGATTCCTCCATATTTAACCACCCCAAACATCAAATGAACGAGTCCTTTAGTTTGTTTAATCACATTTTATTGGCTATCAGATGCTATTGTGAGAAACAGTACTAACTAATCACAATCATGCATTTTCCTGTTTTTGTTTGGAAGCTATGAGCCAGCTAGTTACACTAGAGATGGAAAATCTGTCACATACTGTAAATGTTAAAAAAAAAAAAAATCAGTGACTTTTCCTATTCATTTCAGACAAAGAAGTCAAATGGTGAAATAAATTGTACTGTTTCTAAATCAGCAGTGTGTTTTAAAGAACCAAAAACTCAGCAGGATGAAGAGAGGTGGTGTGCATGAGAACTGATCAAGAGGAGACAAGGACAGAAACGCCAATGACATCTTGGTCTTCATTTTTCACACAAAAACAAATGAAAGGACTTATAGATAAAGACTGACCACACTTTTACGGACATGACTGGATGCATTTACCTGCAGAAACTTTCCCTGTGAGTGAAAGTAAACTAAGTGTCAGTGGCACTGGCTAAGCCCATGGAGTTGGTTAATTTGTTCTGTATTAATGTGACACATGACAGTGATTGTATTTAGCACGTTTCCTCACCTCCCCTGATATTAGTTCCTGGAGCATTGTTGAGATGGATGTAAGGTGGATGAAAGGATGAATATCTAGATTAGGCTGTCATGAATTTAACATTAACTCATGAGCAAAATGCTGGTGTTTACGTATTTTTAAAAGTAATTGAAAAATCTGTAAAACACATTTACAGTTAATGTGCTGTGACAGTTTTTACTTTAATGTGTGATATAATGAATTCTGTGTATAGCAACATAATGGCAAGCTTTCCTCCATTATCTTATGCCATCAGAAATTACTCACCATCTATGTTGTATTGAAACTGGTAATTGTTTTAAAATGAAGCAGCCGACAAAGACTGGAACAAATCAGCATTCATCCAGCATTCAAAGAGCACATTAGATGTGACGATAACAAACACAAGGTTTTCTAATTTGCATAAAAATTATGATTTAAACATTTTCAAAGGATTGATCTTCCAAGTATGATTTTCCCCTCGGTAGCACGCTTTTGCTTTCTATACTACTGCAACCTCGATCTCTCATTAAAAGGTATAACAGTAAAGTAAATTTTCTAACATCCCACTCCTTCAATTGCATTCCATGGCACCTATAAATGTGTACAGCTTTAAACAGAGGCAAACCTGCCAGTTGTGTACATAAAACATCCTTCAACTGACAAGTAATGACTCCTCACAGCAAACAGCCAATTCTTCAAAAGCAGGCAGTCTGTACCTGTGACCTACTTCTGTGTGCTTTGTAAGCATTACACCCACTCTTCACACACAGACATATAGCATGTGCATGCAGTGGAATAACATTTACATGATTACTTTAATGCATGGAGAAAAGAGAGCAGCTTTTCCCAACAGCACAGACGTTTCTTGAATTAACTCCATGAATATGGCATCCCATAACAGGCTGTATTATATGAGCACTGCTTCATAACGAATTGAGCATACACTGTGTAATTATGCCTGTTTCTGCATGAGAGCTAGAGTGCATGTGATTGATTAGCTGGAAGCTGTTTGTGTGTGTGTGTGTGTGTGTGTGTGTGTGAGGAAAAAATACAATTTCTTCTCATTTTGACATGGTACTTGTATTGTTGCTGTAACAGCAGTGTGTAGTGTGTGTGTGTGTCTGAGGTTAGTCTCTTGTTAATTTAGCAGCCCCTCCTTAATAAGAGTTCTGGAAAAAGAGAACGCTTTCTTCAAACTGTTCATACCACTGTAATATACATCTGTTATTTTCTCTGGGAAAAACCATTCCAAGGCACTTCAAAAGCAATGTACTTCACCCAAAGCTTGCTTTGAATAATAACTGCTTGATGAGGCCTTTCCATAAAAATGATAACAGACAACAGAAAAAGGCATATATATTTTTTTATCATCAAAACATCTAGATACTATGAATATACAAATTGTAAGTGTCCCCAACCCTACATTTGCTTACTGTAAAATATTTAACACAATAATGCTTTGCATTAAAATTATGTGGCAAACATGGTACTTTAAACGTCTGTGTATTCCCATCAATTACCCTAAAAGGATTTACTTATAAAAACACATTTTGTAGTTTTGAGGCTCAGAGTCCTGAAGCCAATTAGTTGAACTAAAGGCTTGGTCTCAAAAACGATTTTAATTGGTTTTCAGTCTTCATCTTGACTCAGTCTCTCTTTCATTTGGATTTGATCTTGACTTGGCCTCAACCCATGAAGACTTGGTCTTGACTCGATCTCGGCTAGTCCTGGTCTTGGGCTTGTCTTGCACTTGACAGTGTGAAAACCAACATACTAAATGATTTTTCTGTTATAAGTTAACATTGTTTGTCTTTTTTATTTTGTCCTAAGGGTATGCAAATTTTTGCACTCAAAGGTATGCGATACAACATTATGTACACCATCATATGCAAAACAGAAAACATGAAATGGTTATCTCCATTATCAACTTTGGGTTGTTTACAAAGGAAGTGAAACCTACATGAACTTTAAGCTATTCTCTAAAACAAATAAAGACAATTGCTAGATCTGAATGTTACTTATTATTATTCTTTGCTTATTTAGTGGGCTACACTAATTTATTATTATTATTATTATTATTATTATTATTATTATTATTATCTTTCAAATAGGAAACATGGAATCAAGCAACACTTTGCTGTCATTCTGATAACCTGCGTTGCTGCTCCCTTGTTGTTGTTTCTCTATAATAATGCAAATATTCATAGCTGAGAGCACAATGGTCTTTAACAAATTCCAACACCCTGATAAGGTTAATTAAGTAATAAGCCTCACTGGGGCTACCTCAGTGGGGCCGCCTCTGTGATAACACAAAGTTTTTACTGCAGGTGAAGATAAGAGAGGCTCCTACTCCAGCTTGCAATTAGGAATTACATTATGTTGTCAAAAAGAGAGACAAACACAGGGCAGAGTTTAGATTACGTTTTAGATGGTAGAAAACAAAACAGTAGGAAAAGAGAAGTGTACAGTGTGTACAAAGTTCAAAAATTTACCTGCATACTGCTATTATATGTTGTTATATATTGACTTGCTGATGTGTATCGCTATTGTTACTCATCTACTATAGGGATATGTGATAAGGGCAGTCGGACCACATTTTTATGATTCCTGACGTGTTCTTCTGACATAAGTGATGCAGAAATTGTAGTGAGGTGGTTGGAGGGAGAGGTCTGTAAATTTTACCCAGCTACTGTATGCAAATGGAGTGTATAAATGCAGTAATATACATATATTAACATACAGTCACTAATCACTTTATTAGGAACACCTGTACACACTTAATCATGTAATTATCCAATCAGCCAAGTGGCATGATTGGCAGGAGCGCAATGCATAAAATCAGGCAGATATAGGTCAAGAGCTTCAGTTAAATTTCACAGCAAAATTTGATCTCAGTGACTTTGACCGTGTCATGGTCATTGGTGCCAGATGGGCTGGTTTGAGCATTTCAGAAACTGCTGATCTCCTGGAATTTTCATACACCCCATCTCTAGAGTACAAACAATGAAAAACATCTATTAAACGGCAGTGCTGTGGGCGAAAATGTCTTGTTGATGAGGGAGGTCAGAGAAGAAAGGCCAGATTGGTTCAAGCTGACAGAAAGACTATTGTAACTCAAATAATCACTCTTTAAACCCATGGTGAAAGAAAAGCATCTCAGAATGCACAACACACTGTGCCTTGAGGCAGATGGGCTACAATAGCAGAAGACCAGAAGTTCAGGTTCCTCTCCTGTCAGCCAAGAACAAGAATCCGAGGCTCCAGTGGGTACAGGTTACTTGAAAGTGGGAGGATGATGATCAGAAAATTATGTTTTGGTTCTGGTTGGAGTTTGAATATAAATCATGTATGCCTGAAAATGGTGATCAATACAGTAGTTTTGACTGTTTTAGTGTTAGAAAGGCAAAGGAAGAGCAAACAATGTTACTGGACCAGTCAATTTTGGAACACAGGGAAAAAAAAGTATGGTGAATTCCACTGGTACATTCAAGAGCTTAAACTAGACTGGTTGTAGAAATTATTTCTGTATCTTAATACAGCAATGTAATTTTCTGCTGGAAATACCAGCACCCCACAATAGAAAACTGTACAATATTTAACACATGAAAAACAACACTTTTTTTTTTTTTTAGAAGTTATTATAACAAATATTTTTGTGCCCCAATCAAGAGCTTGGCATTAACATGATATGATTTTGCTGTTATCCCATGTTCAGGTGTTTCAGATGCACAAACTACACATTTCTCTATGATATATTTACGTCAACATTAGAATATTAAGAACATTCAAACATTCAATTCAATCAGACCATTAAGCAAAAGTCCATTTTGTTAGCTTATATTAATGGCCATGTGACAGAACTACATGGCAAAAAGTCAGTCCTGTCAGTCACTGTGTATGTAACATGCAAATGTGAGACTCCTGTCAGCCGTTGCATCCTCTCGATCAACATGCAGCATAGCATGATTTAGCCTGATATGTGGAGGGAATGACCTTGAAGTGCTGGTCTAGACATAGTATATTAAAATAATTTTAACAGTGCTTTTTTATGGCAAAGGCTCTCCAAGACTATTGCACTATACAGTATATGTACAAGAAGAAAATCCCATACAGTACTTATAACACATATTGCTAACTTACATAAAGCACAATTGTAGGTTTGGTTTTATAATACATTAGGCTGACCAATGATGTTGATTAGAAATGAATCAGTGAGGGTTAATGAGAGCAAGCAGTCTACTATGATGTTTATGAAGAGCTGTAGCCGTAAGTGTGATTATTATAAAGTGAGTGGGCGAACAACCTACAGCTAGTTACATGCTTGAGCGAGAGAGACAATATCTTTAGTTTGTCTGTCCAAGACTGTGTCACTGAAGATGGTGATAAGGCCGTAAACTATCTGCTATGCACAGTGGAGCTGGAAGACATTTTCAGGTTGTTGATGAGGTTGATTGTGAGTATTTCAGCTTTCTATGTATATTATCTGCCTTTCATGGGTCTTTTATTCTTATGAAGTATAAGTTCATTTGCACAGGTGAGCGATGATGTGCATGAATTTTCCCTCTCTTACAAAAAAGACAGTATTCCATCTGCGTTAGAAATATAAAGAGATATTATTATTCCATTTCTCCATTTTTTTTTTTTTTTTGCAGCTGCTGCCTGAGGTATTCCATGGGAAAAAGAAAGCTCTCTTGGCGAGCATGAGAAAAAAAGCTATTTTCGGTGTTTACGCCACTCTTTTATACTTGGCATACAACTCTCTGGAAGAATCTCAAATTACTCCCTATTTTAGTGCACTACATAAGGTATGAAATAACAATTTCTATACTGTATGTAAAGGACTACTATATGACATTTGGGATTTGGGACATGAACAGAGTAACATAGGCAACATTATTTTTACATTATTTTCATTTTTATTTGTTTGTAGAAGCATTTTTTTCCCTGTTGGCTCTCCAGTGGTCCAAACTGTTAACTATCCTGGTCATATGGCCTAGGTTATACATCAGCTTGCACACTATTCACTATTTATCTAACCTGAAGTTCTTTGACCAACTTGTATGTCACTCTTGCTCCTCTTAGGGCTCACTTTAAGTTAATTCATAACTTTATTAATTTTAAAAAAATCAGTCCTTGAGATAAATAATGTCATAGATTAAGATGCTGTCTCCTCCAAGAAAAAAAAAACTTTTTGTGGACTTTAAAGGGACAATTCTATATATCAATTAATTAGTTAAATTAATTATTAATACAGATTTTATGTATTTAATATTGGCCTCAAATGTCATTCGACTATTTTTAAGTGTATTTATACCCCAAAATATACATTTCAGCATAACATATTATGGTTATATCTAACAGTGGTTACATCAGACACTGGTACTGGACTCAATACTGCTCCTTGTTCAAGCCAATATTGCTTAAGAAAAGTGGGTTTAAGTCTTAAAATTGAGACACACCTCTGTTTTACTCAAACTCCACCCTGAATGTGCCACTCCTGCAAAACTTCTGAATAGTGTTTAAGTCTGTAGTTATGTTTGAGGTCTGAATACTGACGTGCGAAACTTTAGTATTAAATCCTCATTGCATGTGTGTAACTCAATTCTGAACATACCCCTAAATGCTCAAGTAAACAATTGAATCGTTTACACTGACGAGTGTTTGTTTAATAATGTCATCATAATTTCCTGATAATAGGTAAATACTTTTTGACAGTTGAGACACTTGAGACACATAACTATAGAACAGGGATGTTCGATATTATACACAAAGGTTTTCTTTCCAACCAAGCAGGAATCACATTAGTTCTATCTGTTGGTGAGTTGACATTTGCCTCCATTTAACTATCAGGTGTGGCTGCTGTTCTGCTGGAATGAAAATCTGCAGCCTCACCTCGTTTATGTCAATCTGGCCATGTGTTTCCCCCTCACGCCAAGCACTGCTACGCCAAGCGCCTCTACATGCAGCGCTTGGCGTGAAGGGGAAACACATGTGACAACTGTGTTGTCGTGTTTGTTTACGTTGCCATGTGTGTTTTTGTTTTGATTCATGTCTCGTCTTCACCCATGCCCCTTCATTGGTTGTATCCCTCATATGCTTTGATTACTCGCACCTGTTTTCAGTTTGCTCCTTAATTAATTTGTGCATTTAAACCCTTGTGTTTCTACGTTCAAGTGCGAAATATATGCTCAGTTTTGTCTCTGTGCACCTGATTATACCAGCCCTGTTTCCCATGTTCACGGTTCTGGTTTGTCCTAGCTGTATCTCTTGATTCACGTTTGTTGTCTTTGCCCAGTTAACCCTGTTTGCTGATCGCCTGACCTCTACTTGTTGTGTGACCTTGATTCTGCCTAATATTTTGGATTTTTTTTACTGTTTCTCATTAAAGCCAAATTACCTGAGGTTCTTGTTGTCCCGGCTCACCGGCCAAGCCCGCCAGTGGGTGGAGCTCCTGGTCACCACGGGAAATCTAGGCCTAGGAAGCGTAACCAAATTTGTATGCCTCCTGAGAGTGGTGTTCAGGTGGACTGAGTTTAAACCAGATCTAGAAAAGTTTTTGGGGAGGGCCCGTCTGTCGGCCAAACCCAGTCGGACATTCACTGGTTACTACATGGAGACCAAGGGATGAAGAGAAAGCAAAGTCTCCTGCCAAGCTCCCTCCAGAGCCCGACGAGGCGCCCTATCCTGCCAAGCTCCAGCCTGAGGCTGACGAGGCTGCCTCCCCTGCTAAGCTTCCTCCAGAGGCTGACGAGGAGGCCTCACCGCCAAGCTCCAGCCTGAGGCTGATGAGGCGGCCTCCCCTGCCGATCTCCCTCCAGAGGCTGATGAGGCGACTTCCCCTGCCGAGCTCCAGCCTGAGGCAGACAAGGTGGCCTCCCACGCCCTGCTCCTGCCTGAGGCCGAAGGCGCGGCATCCCACGCCCTGCTCCTGCCCGAGGCCGACGGCGCGGCCTTCCACGCCCTGCTCCTGCCCAAGGCTGACGGTGCAGCCTTCCACGCCCTGCTCCTGCCCGAGGCCGACGGCAGATGCCCTGCTCCTGCTCCTGCCCGAGGCCGACGGCACAGCCTTCCACGCCCTGCTCCTGCCCAAGGCTGACGGTGCAGCCTCCCACGCCCTGCTCCTGCCCGAGGCCGACGGCACGGCCTTCCACGCCCTGCTCCTGCCCAAGGCTGACGGTGCAGCCTCCCACGCCTTGCTCCTGCCCGAGGCCGAAGGCACGGCATCCCACGCCCTGCTCCTGCCCGAGGCCGAAGGCACGGCTTCCCATGCCCTGCTCCTGCCTGAGACCGACGGTGCGGCTTCCCATGCCCTGCTCCTGCCCGAGGACAATGGTGCGGCCTCCCACGCCCTGCTCCTGCCTGAGACCGACGGTGCGGCTTCCCATGCCCTGCCCCTGCCTGAGGACGATGGTGCGGCCTCCCACACCCTGCTCCTTTTACTTCCTGTCATGATAAAACCAAATTCTTGCCACTACTTCCTGGAAGTACGACTGTGTCAATTCCTCTGAATCAAAGACACAATTTATATATTTCCTGTGCTTTTTTTGTTGACATGTTGATATTTATTAAATTGCTTCTTTAATTTTTTGGATATTGACAGAGAAAAATGTCTATGAATAATAATGCTACATGTTTTGTGGTTACATGGTTTCTAATGTTCCATTTTTTTAAGTTTAAGAATTTGTTTATTTTCTGGGAAGGAGGCTTGTGAGGGAATAATCATCTGATGTTTATCACGGCTATAACATAAGTGAGAACAGGAACTAACTTGTATTTTTGATGTTCATCATCATTAAATCTAAGTTTAAACTGTTAAATTGTGTGACATGTTGTTCATTAATAAATTAAACATTGTAATCATTGGCAAATCTCAGTGGTATAAGCGGAATAACGTTACTTACATGAAAATAAAGCACTTCGGGTTGGTCACGGAACTCTGCTTTCACACCCCCTCAGCATGCATTATTTTTGTATAATTGCATGGTCTGGAGAGTGCTACTCCTTTCATGTCTTCAAAAAAATTCAAGCAGAAAGATTTTCCAAGTTAACATGTTAACTACTCATAAGTGATACTTTGTTTTGATCTGACTATTGTGAATAACACGGTTATGCAATTACATGCTATTTGCCATAAGCATATAAAGATGCTAGGTATTCAAATACAGTTTTGTTTAAGACACACAAATTTTCAGAGAAAATAAATGTTGAACTTGCTTGAATTAATCAGTGGTTGTACCACAATGTGCATAAAATCACAGGTAAACAATTTAGGCACACAAATTGAAACAAAGTAGACTAAAATATAGCTGCTTGCTAAACAAATTCAAAACGTATTTAGCAAATTCATGACAAAAGATCCTCATGAAATTTATTTATTTATTTATTATGTAGGGGACAACTGCAAGAGTGGACAACGTAGCTGGCACTTACTATTTTGGCATATTTTCTAAAACATTGAATTATGTGCCACTTTACAAGAAAGTGTCAGGCTCAAATATGTGTCTGAACAGAGACTGGGTGAGCAGTCTCTGATAGGATTAAACAGATGCAGTCATTAAATGCTTGCTACTTTGCTAATAAACCAAACCACTTTCCACGAGTAAGTGTTCAAACCATCTGTGGTTCTGTAGACTTTCATTTAATTCTGCAGGCTGGGCCAAGTGTGGAGGAATAGAGCTTGAGGGAGTAGAGAGGCGGGCAGTAGATTATGAACATGAAATGCTTACATGTTCAAAAGTAATGACCATTCCAAAAGATAATCTGGAAATGCAAATGGATGCTGCTCCTTGAATCAGTAACAGCTAGCAGCAGCCATGAAGACTAAACCTCATGAAAGTCAAAGCTTCACTCTGAACAAGACATCCCAGATCAGATGGAAGTGAAATTTGGGGAAGCTGAATTTTTAAAACAATGAACAATTGGAAATGATTCAATGTTAAACAATTTCTAAATTCTGTTAACATTAAAATTGGTAGGAAGTGTGTTAGTGAGATACGTTACTTATCTTTCATAAAAAAGTATGCTGTAAAAACATAATTATTTACATTATATGCAGTAAAAGAAATGATTATGAGTTCTCCTAATGTCGCCCAACAATAGCTACATTAACTAGTTAAGTAACATTGACTGATGGATAATTTTGTAACCATTAGCTACCTAGATAACTGAAACACCATCTTGTATGTAGCTAACACTAGCTAAGATATCTAGCATGCTGAAGTGTTATACAGGTATATAAAATTAATATTAGATTAAAGCTTGTTATTGAAAATAAATTGTATGACATTTCATAGCAGGCATCCTGTTATTACACATGAGAATAGAATAGAATAGAATAGAAATTCCTTTATTGTTATTGAACACAGTACAATGAAATCATGATGCAACAAGTTGTGGTGCTTGTCATGGAAAAAAGATAAATACAATAGAATAAGTACCATAAAATTATTGTAAACAATAAGAGGGACACACACACACACACACACACACACACACATATACATACCCATGCATGCATACATTCACATACACACTTACATTCACATTGTTGCACAGTTATTACACTGGTTCAGTTATTGCACTGGTTTAGTGTGTTGCACATGTAATTATTGCACTGGTTTAGTGTGTTGCACATGTAATTATTGCACTGGTTTAGTGTATTGCACATATAATTATTGCACTGGTTTAGTGTATTGCACATGTAATTATTGCACTGGTTTAGTGTATTGCACATATAATTATTGCACTGGTTTAGTGTATTGCACATGTAATTATTGCACTGGTTTAGTGTATTGCACATGTAATTATTGCACTGGTTTAGTGTATTGCACATATAATTATTGCACTGGTTTAGTGTGTTGCACATGTAATTATTGCACTGGTTTAGTGTATTGCACATATAATTATTGCACTGGTTTAGTGTGTTGCACATGTAATTATTACACTGGCTCAGTGTGTTGCACCTGTAATTATTACACTGGTTTAGTGTGTTGCACCTGT
>CM040471.1:16910691-16928135 GCA_022758105.1 Pangasianodon gigas | reverse complement strand
TGTATTGCACATATAATTATTACACTGGTTCGGTGTGTTGCATATATAATTATTACACTGGTTTGGTGTGTTGCTATTAATACCTGGATGATGTATTAAAACCACTGAAAAATAACATTTGGAATGTTGGACATTTTTGGATTTGGTGGATGTAGTCTCCCACGTAGTTGAAAGATGGAGCCATCAGACACTACAGTTTAACTTTTGCTAAATGGCGGACACACTGAGCAAGAACACCACTACACCACAAATGCAAATTAGGGACAAAAAAACAGACATGTTAGGTTATGGAGGGTGTTGTGGCATGGGTTTATGATGTAAGTTACCACACAGTAATACGATGTTTCTGTTTAAGCCAAAATCTTCAATTCTTAACCTTCAAGTCCTCAGTTTGAGGCGTTATTGCTCCATGAAAATCCGGTACTACAGGGTGCACCAAAAGTCTCTATACATAGCGGAAATTAACACTTTTTAGCAAAATGTAACTTTATTAACAAAACAGCCTCTACATCATTGCCATTTCTTTGTAAACACACACGGAGTCGTCTCTCCCAACTTTGGCTCCCAGTTTGGCAGCAGTGTCGTGTGTGTGATGTGATCGCCAGGTTTCCTGTTAAAGTCCATCGCAACCTTGCGACAGCTTCCTGATCCAGCTGTGAGGATGATTTCAATACGTTCTTCTTTTGTCAAAGTCATTCTTAAGGGCTATCTGAGAATAAAAAAACTAAATATGAAAAAATTTTGGAAGACATTTACCTAAAAAGTGTTAATTTCGCCTATGTATGGAGACTTTTGGAGACTTTTGGGACACCCTACATAGTGTAATATAGTTTATCGCATGAACTTGAGACACAGCTGTACTTCACATTTTGCCATGCTTTTGACCCTTTTGGCATTCCACACTGCACATACGCATGGAGACTTGAAGTGACCGTGAAAAGTAACCAACAATTATTTCTGTCTTGCAGAAGCTTGAGCAGAGCGAGCATGTCCATATTTTGTTTGTGGAAAAAGAAACCCCTTCAAGGAGAACCACAACTAGAAACACGACTGAAAGTCTCAAATGCGATTATTTATTTAAAGAAAGATCTGAGCAACAGGTAAAACTCGCAGAGACAGTCTGATTTTGTGAAGGTCTGCAAATTTCATGCATCTGAAAAGAACGCCTGTGCTGTATTTTTGTCGTCTTCTTGCTGAAGAAGTTTTGCATTTTTATCGTATTAATCATGCCATGTTTTTGGTGAACTAAGGTCGCGTGAGTATCTTGAATTTGGTTAGTGCTCGCCCCTCTGGTTCAGCGTGAGCGTCTGCGCACGTCAGTCCGGGGAGGGCAATGAGATGCTGCTTATTAATGCTGCGCGTGTGACAACAGCCAGGCAGGAGCAGTCCAGACCGCCAGCGCGCGGAGGCAACCGGGGACAGAGAGCGCGCGCGCGCGTGCGTCTACCGGCGCGGGAAAAAAAGAAAAAATGCGTGAGAAAACAGTGAAGGCGTGAAAAAGCGAGTCGGAGAGAAAGACAGAGAGGAAGATAAGCGAGGAGAGACAGCGACGGAGCAGAACCCGTGGGGTTCTTTCGAGACGACACAACGCAGACCTAAAGCGCGCACCGAAACGGCGAGGCAGTAGGAGCAGGCACCGAGCAGCGTCGCCCTGGTTTAGGGCGCTGAGAAGAAGATGACTGTGGTGCCAGGGGAGAACCTGGACGAGACCGTGGCCTTGGCCGCCCTCTGTCACGACGCTTACGAGCCCGAGAGGGCGGACCAGGAGTGCTGCGAGCGGGTGGTCATCAACATCTCAGGCCTGCGCTTCGAGACGCAGCTCAAGACGCTCGCCCAGTTCCCCAGCACTCTGCTCGGCGACCCGAGAAAGCGGATGCGCTTCTTCGACCCGCTCAGGAATGAATACTTCTTCGACCGCAACCGGCCGAGCTTTGATGCCATCCTCTACTACTACCAGTCGGGTGGGAGACTCCGGAGACCGGTCAACGTGCCCGTGGACATCTTCATGGAGGAGATCAAGTTTTACGAGCTCGGCGAAGAGGTGATTGAGAATTTCAAAGAGGACGAGGGCTTCATTAAAGAGGAGGAGCGCCCGTTACCGGAGAACGAGTTCCAGCGACAAGTGTGGCTCTTGTTTGAATATCCCGAGAGTTCAGGACCCGCCAGAGGGATCGCGATCGTCTCCGTGCTCGTGATTTTGATCTCCATCGTCATCTTTTGCCTGGAGACGTTGCCAGAGTTCAGGGAGGACGGCAAGGCGTACGACGAGCACCTCCCGGTGAACGGCACGCTGAGCATGAGGAAGCCGAACCCGTTCACGGACCCGTTTTTCATCGTGGAGACGCTGTGCATCATTTGGTTCTCCTTCGAGCTGGTCGTGCGCTTTTTGGCGTGCCCAAGCAAGGCGGCATTTTTCAAAAACATAATGAACACTATCGACGTGGTGGCAATCATGCCGTACTTCATCACACTCGGGCTTGAGCTTGCCGAGCACCAAGGCAACGGGCAGCAGGCGATGTCACTGGCCATCCTGCGTGTTATCCGGCTCGTGCGCGTGTTCCGCATCTTTAAGCTCTCGCGCCACTCCAAAGGCCTTCAGATCTTGGGCAAGACGCTGCAGGCGAGCATGCGCGAGCTCGGCCTTTTGATCTTCTTCCTCTTCATTGGTGTCATCCTCTTCTCCAGCGCAGTGTACTTCGCCGAGACGGACGACCCCGAGTCAGGCTTCAGCAGCATCCCGGACGCCTTCTGGTGGGCCGTGGTCTCCATGACCACCGTGGGTTATGGAGACATGTGCCCCGTGACCATCGGAGGCAAGATCGTGGGCTCTCTGTGCGCCATCGCCGGTGTGCTCACCATCGCGCTGCCTGTGCCCGTGATCGTGTCCAACTTTAACTACTTCTACCACCGGGAGACGGAGCACGAGGAGCAGCTTCAGTACACGCACGTGACGTGTGGCCAGCAGCCCCAGCAGCAGCAGCAGCCTGGCTACGGAGATTTCGGCAGGAGCGAGAGCAAGCCTTCCCTCTCCAAATCGGACTACCTGGACTCGGAAGACGCAGACTCAATCAAGTACACAAACTGCAGCCCCCATAAAGCCTACACGGGGAAACTCACAGATGTATGAGTGGAAAACACAAACACAAAAAGTGACCCGCAAACACACAGGCGCATTTCTGTGAGCACAATTCCTCATCCTGCGCTCCAGCTTGATTAGATCCGGTTATCGAGCTCTGATTATCAAGCAGCCTGCGCGCTACACGGAGTCATTTTCATTTAAAAACTCATTAGCAGCGGATTAATGAGACGAGGACGTGAAAAAGGGATGGTTCGGATCTTTCTTTCTTTTTCTTTCTTTCTTTCTTTCTTTCTTAAACTGTCTTCCATGTTTGCGATCATCTGCATCTCTAGCCTCAAAATAGCCTATAAATCTATAAGAAAACAATAGGAGAAATAATCAAGCCCAGCCTCGTGGAATAGCACTTTACTCATGTACTCTTAGGAATAAATAATTTATTAGGCTATTAGTTTGGGTGTCTCTGGGGTTTAAAAGTTTACATATGATTTATCTATTCGGAACAAAGCGAAAAGGACCAATATATCTAAATTATGTTATATTTTTATTATCTATTTTATATATATTTCCTGGTGACTGCAAGGTCACTCAGTGTTGCTCCCTCTTGTTTTGGTTAATGCTCCTCTTTTTGTTTTTGTTTTTTCCATGGCTGGAAAGGTCAGGTGTGATTAAATATGATCAGTAGGCACTTATCGACGAGCACTTTCACTACACAGCTGTCATCTTAATTACAGTTCGTCCCATTTTTAGACAGGTTTTAATACACTTAATTTGCCCTGTATTTTAATTGATCTCTAATTACTGCTTATCATCCAAATATATAGGTGTGTAACTACTAAGCCAAAATAATAATAATAATAATAATAATAATGATAATAATGATAATAATAATTAATAGCATTTAGGCCTCTGGTTCCATTTCAAAGAACAGGATTAGCAGAAGCCAGGGTTTTGGTTGGGAAGATGGCAAAATGTGCAGCTTTACCAAAACCAGTGTGTTTGTGTGACCACGTTTCTAAACCTAGAGTGCCATCTATTGGACAAGAGAGAGGGGGCGGGGTCTCAGACACTCTTAGGAGACGGAAGTGTTTCTATAGCAACCTTCCAGACTGTTCTGAATCTTCTGACATCAGGCAATGGCTACGTCCAAACCTGCGTACTACTGTACTAAATAGTAGGCTATATATGGTATCTTCTGTAGTTGTACTATTTTTGCATATATTTCTGTACAGTAGTAGGTGTTTTTGGACGTGCCTAAGGTTTTGCCTTAAGTTCTTTTCCTGCTAGACAATACCAGGTTGTTGTTGCTTTTAATTTTGCTGCTTTACATAACGCCGACCAAGTAATGTAGCCTACATAGACAAACGACATTAGAGTGAATAGGCCTATTCGGCAGCTATAGACGCCCAAATAATACTTTTACAAAGTAAGTCTAAATGTAAGCAACAGAAAATTGTCGCTTAATCCTGGCTTCACTTGTCAGTCTGTGTTTCTTGAGGATCTCGGCATCAGCATCGCGGATGAAAATAAAAAGAAAAAAAAGGCGCCCCACTAATGGGGGAAAAGGATAGAAACAAATGTTATGTGCACTACAGCTGATTTGGAGACATTTTCACTTCATATTTTCACTCAAATATGAACAAACGGAGGACAACAGCAGGGACTGTGACTGGCACTTGCGTCTGTCGCGAGCAGCAGAAACCTGGAATCTTATTGGCTGGTTTAGGAGTTTCGGCGACCAATCACTGATCGGCAAAAAGGAGATTTATGGAACCTCTTTGATCTGCTGAACTTCTTTTCTGCAGAAGCTGTGGAGCAAATTCCTGCAAAAGGTAAGCTGGAAAAAATTCTTGCACAAGATACTTGTGTGTGTGTGTGTGTGTGTGTGTTTCCAGCTATAGCTGACTGGTTTTTTATTGCCTAAAATAAATCAAACTTGCAATCCTACTTAACTGACAAGTGATCAACAACTGATTCAAAACATATTATACAGCTACATAGACTACTATAAAACATTGGCACTGTTCTTGATGTAAACACTAGATGGCAGCCTTTACTAAGTTTATACTACGAAATTGATTGACTTCAAGCACAGTTCCAAGTTCTCCTTGCACATGTCACTCACACTTGATCCAGTTCATAAAGGGATATGCAATGGGCTGATTGTCTGGATCAGGTTAAGTAGGAAGATTTGGAAAAACTTGAAACTGTGCAGATTAGTGGATCAGCTTGACTGGAGCTGAGAGCCCAACTTTATAAGGTAGCATTATGTTAATGAGATCATAAATAAAGAAAAGTGACTGAAAATTGGAAAATGGTATTATGTGGTTATTGACTCAGAAATGTAACAAAGACTAAAGTCTCATTTACTGTGCACCAAATATTAATACACCAAATATGAGTAATAAAATAAACCAATATAACATGCATACATATAAAATGCAAGTGCCTTACTGAGTAAGCTGGTCGCATTATGATATTCATAACATCCTGAATAGATTTATTTGAGATATTAAAGAATTTTGCTGGTACAGGAAATCTAGCTCTTGATCACCTACATAGCAACTTTCTTCTCTGTGCCTTTCTTGTTTTGCAACCAATTTCATAATCATTACCAGCTCAGTGGTTAAGGCTCTGGGTTACTGATCAGAAGGTCAGGGGTTCAAGCCCCAGCACCACCAAGCTGCCACTGTTGGGCCACTGAGCAAGGCCCTTAACCCTCTCTGACCCTGCACTCTGACCCCAGCTTCCTAACAAGCTGGTATATGTGAAGAAAAGAATTTCACTGTGCTGTAATGTGAAAAATGACAAATAAAGACTTCTTCTTCACTGCAGCATAGTGCAGTGCACGAACCCATCACTAGAGGGAGGAGTCCCTTTAATTCAGTCACTAGGGAAGATTACAGTTGCACACTGCCACTGATCAAGAATGTGAAGTAAGATTAATAAAATATTATCTCTGTGGGCTGTGAGTGGTCAGAAAAACAATGAATGTGCATTATTTCTGAGATAAGAGTAGTGTACTGAAAATCCCTCTCCATAGCCAGACCGTATGACATGTTCTACATAAATGCTTTCGTATTCAGCAGCTCTTTTATTATATCACTTTTTATATGCACATGTATGTACGCTGTAAACACAGTTCAGTTTACTCAAAAGGAGCTAGTTAACTCAAGAAATGTCTTTTATTTCCACAGTGGCCCAGAGTTATCACTAAAAAAAATGATTGTATCATGATCACACAAACATATACTACACATTGTGCTCAAAGTTATTAAACTCAGTTGTGTTCGACTTATATTCTTAAATCAGAGTGTGATCATTCACAAGCAGACCCCCTTACTATCCAAAAGATACAAACGTCCCTACACCACGCGGTACGTACTTGCTAAAGCAGTGTTTCCATTCAAAAATACCTAGTCCAAACATGGACAACATGTGATCTGGGTAGTGTTCCAGATAATGGTAACTAAATCATCCTCAAGACATCAAGAATGTATTATTTGTCATCACTGTTTATTAGATATGGTAAATACTGTACTTTTGGTTAAAATAAATAAATAAATAAATAATACAAAACAATTTGTTGGTTGTAAATACTGAATAGTTTCAAAAATTGTGTCTCACATGACAAGCTGTAACAATCTATCAGTACTGTGATTACCTCTAACCACTTTCTTGGCCACGCCTCTAATTCAGTAGAGGACGTCTGATTGGCTGTTTGACTAACTAAGGAATAAAACACTTGGGAGTGTGCTGAGGAAAATAATCAATGACAGGTTGGTGTAATGCCAAATGGAGTTACTGTGTCCAATTTAAAGTAGATTATTTTCCTATAACAGCACATCCTGAAGAGTTTTATTCAATTTGCCAAGGATTGCAATTTTTAAATTTATTAATGAATGACACCTTGTGCATTTCAGACATTTATAGTCGCGTTTAACATGGCACAACGACTACAAGATAGGTTAATTCAGGTTATCACTTACCTTATAGCATCTATAAACAGTTATTCCCTCACCAGCCTCTATTTTTTTCTCTCTCTTAAGGTGAATAAGACAAAAACACAAATTTGTCATGTTACAGAGAAACCAGAGTGTACAAAGTCCTGTGTCTGTGGCAGGAAACGTACTGACAGTTACAAAACGCTGACACCTGACTCCTTCAGTAAATTATATATAAATGTCTGCTTACAGAAAGCTTCACCGTATCAATGTTTAGACATTTTTCTTTGTTAATTAGAAGCACATTTTCTTAATCATCTATGTATTATTATATTTAGATTATGCAGAGCATTCTCCATACAAGTCCTTGAGAATGAGTTGTTACTACAGAAATGATAACTTATTAGAATGAGTGCATTAGTATAATTTGAACTACAGTCAGAACTACTGTCTGAGCTGCTGCTATAAAAAAATTAATCCACACCTTCAGATTCAAGAATTATATTATAACATGCAATAAAGGACACCACATATATAGAGAAAAAAATAATAATGTGCTTAGCAGCTAGTTCTGACACTAATTCAACTTTTTATTCTTTAATTTTTATATTCTTTCCACATCATTATTTTTCAGTAAATACTGTAAATCAAATGACATGGCAGATTTATTTTGGCACATTTCTGCATGGCACATGAAACTTGTGCATTTCCGGGTTTTCCACTATAATGAATGCATTTCAATGTGGCATGAATACCTCTCCATGCCTAATGCCTTGGTTAGCTAGCCAGCTTATAATAGATTTGTCTCCTCTGTGAGCCTCGCTAAGAATATTTAATGAAAGCAATTTAAACACATTTTTGAAACACAAACCCTTAAAGAGCTGAATATAGCAAATTTAGCTAGATGACCAGCTGTGTTTCAGGAAACTAGCATACAATTTGTAACCACTTTCTGGGACAAACTGGACAACTGATAATATTTGACTTATAATAATATTTGGCACTTGAATATGTGAAATTGACATGTTAGATACCACACACAGCTTGCTGTTCAGTAGTAAACTTTATGCCACACAGGTAATGCTAATGGCTGGTGTTATGGGGTTTAGCGTTTGTTTAGCTACTTTTCCCCAGTGTATTAGGAATTGATGACAGAAAAGATTTACTCGCTAAATTAATCAGGGCAAATTTTTTATTCTGATGTGGATCTGTTTTGGTATTAACCAAATTAAAACATAAAAAGAGCTCTTTTAATTACACACACACATCATAGCTTAATTAATATGTGCTTAAATATTAACATAATGTAATATAGACTACTATTGTTCAAATTTATATGAATCAAAAATTCAATTCTTAAACTCTAGCAATTGTGTTGGGTTTGCTGTGTACAATATATAGTGTTAGTGTTACACTCTAATATGTATCAGACACTGTCAGATTGTGTAAAAATAAAGATTTGTAGTGATCCCCTTGCTTGAACAGTGTTTTATCCTGAGTCAGAAGCAGACAACCAGCCTCAACTCTGTTTATAAAAGCAGTTTATATGTGTAACAAAGTAAAAATAGTTTGACGTAAGTTTCCGAAAAAGACACTGGGCTTAGTCGTAAATTTGACACTTGAGCAAGTGTTACTCGGAAATGACATATATCACAACCTATTTCATTTCCTAAGCATTACATCAGGACATTGTATAGCATGATATTTATGAAAATAAACTGCCAGTGGATATTGTGTTTTTGGTAATACATATTTACATTGTGACCAAGAGAACAGGGTTTAGTCCGGGACTCCCACAGTCCTACATTATTCCCTACACCAAACACACTGGATTCAATCTTACCATTAGTTAGTTGTAATGTGTTTGGGTGCAGAGAACCCTTGTAACGCTTCAGGGTGATAGTCCTCCTTGAGCAACCATGGTCTAGAAAATGAATGGGGAAAAAACAAAGCGTGAACTTTTCAGGCATATTTTCCATTCCATCACTCTCTCAGCTATAGTAGCCATAATATGATAAATGTCTAAAAGTCTAAATCACAGCACATAGGCCAGATGTGGAAACCATCCTTCTTGATATACTGTACTCTTCAGATTCTATATGGTGGAAATAATGATGAGATTTAGTAATAAATCATAACAAGGTTAACCATAGCCAGTGTAATGGGATGGGTTTCACTTATCAGATTCACACTGGGTGCGACTCTCTGAAAGGCGCTATGTGAGAGAGCCTAGACGGAAATTATATAATTTAATAGAGGGCATACTTTTGGTCTGTAGGTCCTTTAGTATAGGAAAGTCAATGAAGCAAAGAATCTGTACTAGACAGACCTTTAAAAAAGAAATACGAACACAAAACCTAGTCACAGTCACAGATTTTATCATATACTTATATATATGATATATAAGTCAGAGGCCTTATTGAAAGTAAATAAAAACAAAAATAAATATAAAATAATATGCAATGCAATAATAGTGATAATTTGATTGCACCAGACAGACCTGAAAAAAAAAAAACCCGAAACATTATTTAAATACAGATGTTACTAAAGGGAGTAATATATGATCACAAAATCCAGCTGCACCCACAGATTTTATCATACATGTACTCTATATATGTCTTCTGTGCAGTCAAATCCAGAATTATTGGCACCCTTCAAGAAAATTATTTAAAAATAAATACACTAGCATACAATAAATTAAACAAGTGATAATTCAAGTTCATACATGAACGTTATTTCAAACATAAAGTGTTTTCTTAAGTATTGCCTGTTTTTCTTCAATTCAACTCTATATTGCTAGTAAATATTTAGAAATAAATTATACCATATCTGCTAATAATTGTTTTGTCATTTTCTGTTTGCACTCAATTCCCTGCAATACAGTATACAATCCAATACAGGCAATACAGTATTGGACAAGTGAAAGCACAAAATCAGTGGACTGCAAAAAATTAAAAAAAAAAAAAAAAAAAGTCAACAAATGTTGGAAAAAGATCAATAGATGAACAATGAATTTCAATGCAATGAAATTCCTAAATGGAAGGTTGTTTCAAGTGGTGGATACACTGGGAATTACAGATGATGAATTATTATTATTATTATTATTATTTTAGTTCCAAATGTGTCACACAAAACCATGTCTCACCTCTTAACACCCCCTGTCCGTCAGAAATATTTCCACACATGCCAGAAGTGTTCTGTTTGTTTCCGCTGTTGTAGTGACGAATTGGCAAGGACTCAAGCTGCATAGCGGTGGACTCCTTTGTGGCATTTGTGGCTTTGTATTGTGTTACAACACGTGGCTGGTTGCATGGAACAGTGTTGTCTTTCTGGCACAGGCCTCAATACATATTATGCTTCTTCAGATTTCCACTATTTTTAGGAAATAAAATATTTCTAATAAAAAAATAAATAAACTAAATAAAATAACACTATTTTCATTTTGCAGCATATTTACAATGAATTATAAACATGACAGTTGTTGCTTCTGTCTTAGTCATCTTAAAGACTGCCTCAAGCTATCACACTTGTAATGGTCATGATTAGATTAGTGTTAAACTATCCATGAACCTAAAAAAAAAAAGCATACACAGAAAGTAGAATATGTTAAGAATTCAAGAATAAATTCAAGAACTGTATATAACCTATAAAAAAATCACCTAACCTATAAAAAGTTTGCTTTAATATATTTATTTGTTCTCGCATGGCACAATTTCAAATTACAATATGCTGAACTATGAATGGACCTCAGCAGCTAAATATTCTAACATGTTTCCACCTATTTTAGTGTATTTTATGATATATGCTACAATAAATCTAAGTCAATAGTTACACTATATGGCCAAAAGTTTGTGGACACCTGACCATCACACCCATACCTATGTGCTTGTTGATCAGCTCATTCCAGATTTAGATCCCCTCTGCTGTTATAATAACTTCCACTCTTCTAGGAAGGCTTTCCACTGTGGGGATTTGTGGGGGCTGTGGGGATTTGTGATCGTTCAGCCACAAGAGCATCAGTGAGGTCAGGCACTGATGTTGGACGAGGAGGTCTGGTGCGCAGCTGGCATTCCAGTTCATCCCAAAGGTGTTCAATGGGGTTGAGGTCAGGGCTCTGTGCAGATCACTTGAGTTCTTGCGCTCCAACATTCACACACCATGACTTCATGGAGCTCGCTTTGTGCACGGGGCATTATTGTGTTATGTTATGTATGGACCCCTTAGCTCCTAGTGAAGGGAAATCTTAATGCTGCAGCATATAAAGACATTTTATACAACTGTGTGCTTCCAACTTTGTGGCAACAGTTTGGGGAAGAACCACATATGGGTGTGATGATCAGGTGTCCACAAACTTTTGGCCATATAGTGTATATGTAAACATTAGTCATTTGGGAATTCTATATTGCTTAAAATGTTTTTTCACACATATTGCTAAGCTCATATATAAGCAGAAAATACTATACTATGCAGCTGTAGTCTCTTCATAGCACAACTTCTTCCAGGCTTCACTAATATTTTATTCTTTGTCCAGGATAAACCTTGTATTAAAAGAAAAATGGACAACTCTGTGGTCTAGTAAGAATTTTGTGATAAGCATTTTCCTTGCAATTTTTACTAGGTTTTCTAAATGAAAAAAAAAAATCACAATTTTAATGTTGGAATAATAGGAGTAGAACAGTGTGGAAAAATTCACAATATGATAATCATACAAATGTAATACAGTTATGTTTCATGACAATGTCTCTGAATTTTCTTATAATGAAAATAATTGTTTAACTACATAAGACTAAGAATATTTTTAGTGAAGTACAGTGCATTATCTGGTTAACTGGATCAGATTTAGACTATATTTTAGAACATGCAGTGATGGTGATGATAGTTATGAAATCAAAATCACTTCCTGCAAATAAATTGCAACAGTTAGTTAGGTAATTAAAGTAGTTAGTTAAACTATTAGCATATGAATTACGGATATAGAATTTGTGAATGGAAAAAGCCCAACATTTTCATACATCAGTTCAAGTTCACTTTCACGATTAGACATGGACCATGACTCACTGTAGCTTTAAGATTAATCTCAGTTTGCTAACTAACGTCTAATATTAGCAGTGTGTGGCAATGACAATTTTCAGGGCACAAAGTAGGCAATGCATTGCATATCTATTTTTCACAGATTTCCATAAGTGTATGATCAAACCGATTAATATTTTAAAGTATCGATGCAGCATGTGAGCATGGCTTGAGAAAATGGCTTCACGTAGTGAAGGGGCCGTAGTGACTCTACTGCTTGCTCTTTGCCAGAGCCGTGGGAACATTTTGTTGCTTGCTCGGTTGCTGGTTCTTGCTGACAGTTCTGTGCCAGTGTTGCATTGTGGATCTCCTCAGCAGCCTTTACTGTGGACTTTTTGAGGACATTAATCTCCTCGTAATAGTACACACAAAGCTATGCTTACACATGTAACATTCATGTAATGCTGAGATGATAACTACATATTAATAATAAATTAACCATCAATTGGTTTCACTTAATATAATCACACTGCTCATGTTTCAAGAATTTTGAGTTAGCTATAAATAGCAGCTTGGCTACATGGCCCAGGTTATTAATATCCACTAATACAGTATATTTTCACTTTGTTGTGTTGTGTGGATATGTAGATGCATGTTGGTTTCACATAATTTCACAAAGAATCTTTCACTCATAGTCGTGCATCAGTCAGACTTAACAAAAGGTGTAAACTAGACCAGATAATTGTAATATGAGTGGTAGCCCAGTCTTTAACTACTTAATTGCTCAACGTATTATTTATCTGTTAATCCTAAAGCATTTTGTTCATCAACACTATCAATTATTCAGTAACCACAGTGACACTAGGAGGAGAGGTATGTAGTTACATGACAAATGTGTGAAACAGTGAGAACAGCTTAGACAGCTAAGTCATTCTCTCATGTCCACCTCATCCTGAGACCTTTAAGGTTAGCTGTAGTTTTGAATTCAAGACTTGCATATTTATTCATCAGCTTCTCTTAGACTTCCATTATAAGTGCGTTTTGACTTAACAGGTTTTTGGTCTTTTTTCAGTGCAGGAAATTGTGCCGAAATTCTGGTCCATGATAAATGCACAATTGTTACAAATACAGCAGAGGATCACTGGGTTGATTAAAGGAAAATGCAGTGTTTCTTTAGACTATTTCTATAAGACATTTACAAGTTATCCATAAGTGTATTAACCTACATAAATCATGATGGGGCATGCCGTTATAGGAAAACAGTAATTATACGGTGGTGTGATATGGCCGAATGGGTAATAGCACGTCACTAAAAAAGTGTTTTATTTCTTTTACCCACAGCAATTTACGAATTATTACATATTTTTCATTTTCCATTTATAGTATTAATGTTTATAATATTTAATGTTGTGGAATGTTAATGAAACAAGATAGTTCCTGTTATCACTTACTGTATGTTAACATAAATGTAACATCTATAAACATTCCCTTACCAGTCTCTCTATTTTTCCCTCTCTTCAATAAAATCTCCCATGATGGAAAACTTAAAGTTACAGCTTTACATCTGATTGTTACTGAGCTCTGACACTGGAGACTCCTTCGTCTGGGAGTGGGATCTGTGATATAACTGGAATACTTGAGAGTTGTGTGTTCTGAATTTTGTGATAAGCATTTCCATACACTTTGTATTAATGTCTCCAATTGAAACCAAGGACAGCCCCGAACAAAACATTTTCAGTTTCTGAATAATCTAGTTAAACAGCATAAAAATGTCATGATAACTGTACAAACAAAATACTATGTTTCTGCTTATCTTACTTAATTAATATTTTAAGAGAGCCACGTAACACTGTGTGTTTTGATAACATTATAACAGTGGACTAAAGAACTCTTTTCTCTTTTTTCCCCAGGAGCAGAAAGATAAAAACAAAAAGAGCAAGGAAAGTCAGTGGAGTCAGAACAGCCTCACCAATGTATGGAATTGAAGATCGACGAGACCAGGCAGTAGCTTCACATGTCAACAATTCATCAAATAAAAGGAGTGTGAGTATAGTCACGTTCAATGAACCATAGAGAACCATAAACAATTTTCTTGAGAGCACCTCTAAGAATCCATGATAAAGGAATACTTTTCACCCATGGAGTCTAAGTGAATTTCAAGACGAAGAAAAACTGACACAGTCTAAAGACAGCAAGTGGCTTACACACTGAACTGAACTGATTTAGTGGAGAATTTACTTGAATAACAGATCATATTCATATATGCTTTATGAGACACTGTGTTCCTGATGTATTGTAGGCTATAAGAACAGAAGTATGTGAGTATGAGTGTGTTTGTATGTTCTCACAGGTACACATCAAGAATATGGCACATACGAACGTTGCATATCATCTGCTATACCAAAACATAGAATTGCATGCTTGGAAACAGCATGCAATCAGACAGAATAATCAAAATGGCTTCAAATCTATTCATTAAAGAATATGGGAGCAATGGCAGCATTAATCAAAAATAGTTCTGTTATTTGACAGCTGAGGGTAACATTGTTAAATCTATATTTTTTAATCTTTCCTGTTTTTTTTATGGAAACCAAATTGGTTAGATTGATTGGTGAACTTTTTTTTAACGTGTGCTGATTTTGTGGAATGATTTTCTTCTTTCTCGTGAATGATTTTGCTTTCAAAGTGTGGATGAACTTTAGAATATTCACATCATATGAACAGCCTCAGTCCCCCTTTTCAACAATGTTGGCACAGGGCAAAAGCTGCAAGCTTTTGATTTCACATTATTCCTTTTTATAATGACATGGTCATATTGTTTGAAATAACCTTCAGATCAGAATGCTGTATCACCTGTCATGTAAAGCATCTACCTCAATGTCATGATCTTCATTTCTGCCAAAAGCTTTGCCCTGGGAAAGCAGCATCAGTCATGTGACTGGGCC
The DNA here is from genome assembly GCA_022758105.1 of Pangasianodon gigas. NCBI lineage: Eukaryota > Metazoa > Chordata > Actinopteri > Siluriformes > Pangasiidae > Pangasianodon > Pangasianodon gigas. The sequence goes on along the minus strand of CM040471.1, from coordinate 16,913,160 downwards.
ATCATTAAAGCAATGTGTTGTTTACTCTGCCATGCAGTCAGAAGCAGTTATATATCATGTTCAAAATAGCATGACTCACTTGTCCTCATTGTCCATTCTAGACGGGTGTTGTGTCTATGCATTGCTGGCTGTTGTGTCTATACATGCTGTTGTACATTGAAATGCCACCTGGTATCATGTTTGGTACAGTTATGCAAAGTCTTTAATACAATATCTGACCTTGATCAACAGGTAATTAGCAGTGTAAGAGTGTAGTTCATATCAATCTGTACATTTCACAGCATCCAAGTGTTAAATAATTTTTTGGGTGTTGTGTTTGTCAAGCTGCATAAATATTGCACTGTATGGTATATAATCTGTTTCCATCCAAGTCTACTTTATCCATATAAAAGAAAAATCTGCAATTATAATATGCAACATCAAATACGCAACCTTAATCTATGGAAGAACAGATACAGTATTCAAAATGCACATCTCTACTCACATGTTCTGCAGTAAGCACAGTTCCTTAAGCCAACTTGTTGGTAAAGTGTGTCAGTAGCCTTCCCATATGATAGAGAGAAAGAGAGATTACATATTTTTTTTGTCCATGAATTATCTGAAGCTCCATAAACATCATGACATGGCAGACAAGAACCAATGGGAGTGTATGAAAGAAAGCAATAGTAGAGAAATTCCATGCATTTCAGTCATTATACACATTGAGGTCTTCCTAGAAGAAGCAAAATGCCTTTGCTTTGTTTCCTTTGAATAGGTCCTTTTTAATTTTTTCCTGCCATTCTATTTAATCTGACCTATTTTGGTAAATGTGTGTTTGTATCTTGTTTTTCTGATGATTGCATATGGACAGTGTAGAGGGTGATTGTTGGCTTACTGATGAATGGATGGATGGATGGATGGATAAATACATTTTAAAAGCAGTTATTATGTAAGGGAATGGGTATTCAATGAACAAGTTAGTGTATGACTGTGCAAAGTACCTCATCATATTATGCACATATACTCACCTCATCAGGAGTGGCTAGAGACCATAGATTTTGGTGGGGGAGGAAAACATTGATAGCAACATAGCCTCAAACAAAATGAAAAGAAGAGCTTATCACACTTGATTTTTGCGCTTATCACACTTGACTATAGGCAACTATGTAGTGAATTTTTAGAGTAACAACATATTAGGAAGCTGAGAATTATTATTGGGTCATGTTCAAGATGTGACTGAACTTGAAAAACTAACTATGTAAACCAATTTTTAACAAGAGAACAGAAAAATGTAGCCTGGTCTAAAGGCCAGCGCCACAGTATAGACAAATAGCCAAACAAAAAGTCAAATGATACAATTCCCTTAGTTGATCAAACTGAACATCTCTGACAAAACACTGCTACCTCACTTTTAATTTGCCTCATTTGTAAAGAAGTGAAATCAGATTTTATTGTTTTATTAGTAGTTGTTGCAATTATGATGGTTTCTAGTGGCTGATAATTAAAAATGGAATTCAGCTGTGTTTGATACAGCAGGCGTGGTTCCTGTAACAGTGTGTGAGACAAATAGAGAAGGCGTAAATATCATTAACTGTGTTTTCTGTTGCCCCTCCCCCATTCATAAACAAAATGTTTATAGAGCGAATATGGGGCAGTGTGATTTCTTCCCCAATGGGCCTCTGTTAGTGCTTGTTGTAGTTCCACCTTTTGGCCACTAGGTGCGATATTAACTCTGTGTAACAAGATATAAACAAGGCAGTGAGCACACTGTCCCATGATTGATGGCCACTCAAACAAGGTCATTTAAAATTTATGGGGTTGCAAATGAGGATTTTATGAAAAAAAAATGTATGTATATATATATATATATATATATATATATATATATATATATATATATATATATATATATATATATATATGATTAGGCTTTGCCCCACCTGTTCCTATGGGCAAGCCGCCACTGCACCTCATCCTATTTTGCATATTACACATAACATGGCACTCTGAATATGAAAGCTCACAATAAGCAGAACTGGAGAGTAAATACCTTAATACTCTCCCTTCCTGATTTTATAAAGAACATTTGTTTGCAACATGTTCTGTGAAAAACAGTGATTTATCTGCATTAGCAAATATGTGTTCTGCTGTATTCATTACATGCACCTTTGAACCTATATGAGCACAGTGATGTATGTGAAGATGTTCCACAGTTTTAAGAGCAAAACATGATTTCTTACTGGATCCCACAAACATCAAATATGAAATCATGGTTCTCCCTACTGTGCTACCCTCTATTTTCAAACGATTCCAGATCTTGAGGGCTGCATATATTTAACCACCGCAAAATGGGATTAGCTAACTGTGATGGAGCACAGCTTTCATCAGCTACTGACTGACCCACTTACGAAAAAGTAGACAGGTGTTATTGTTATTACTTCAACACCGAATTTTAATATCACTGCTGAAGTTAGGGTGATGATTTTATCC
>CM040471.1:16858620-16909225 GCA_022758105.1 Pangasianodon gigas | reverse complement strand
ATGTAAACTTTTGAACGGGGTCATTTTTATAAATTCAACTATTATTTTCTCTTGTGGACTATATGTAAACATCTTTTATGTGAAATATCTTATTCAGGTCAGCACTAAATAAACAATAACATGCATTTTGTATGATCCCTCTTATTTTGGTAAAATAATAAAAATTTTGCAGATTCTGAAAGGGGTATGTAAACTTTTGACCTCAACTGTATAATATATTTATAGGATAGTATACTATATATGCACACACACTATTATTGTATATTTATATGATAGTGAATGATGTTTAATAGGAATTTAATTTCATTAATTTAATTTCATGAGCATTTGGACTGATATTGGCTGATATACAGCATATACTGTATATCTGACCAGGTGATATATGTGTAACACATCATCAGCAGTGATTGGGATGTACACTGATGAAATGTGGATGCATTGAACGCAAACAAGGTAGATTATTTCCTCTATCATCCTTTTTCCCAAAATGCCTTTGGAGGAGAAACTAAAAGTAGAGAGACTAAGCACACATGGTCCAATCAAAGTACAAATAACACAGAAGGATAGAAGGATAGAGGAGTGTTTTTTTTTTTTTTTGAATAATAGGGTTACAGCAGTTTACCATGTGTGGTATTCAGAGGAAGCATGCCATTGCAAAATTGAAACATATAATGCATTGCTCACCCCTAATAGTTTCCTTGTCAAGCTAGTGATAAATATTAGATTTCAGCCTTCCCATCTAATATTACAATCAGCCATCACTGATCTGAAATAAGAATAACATGGTCACAACAACCAAGTACTTTCAAATGTCTCCTGTAGGTGGTCCACGTTTCTGCTCCATACACGAGGGTGGGAAGAAAAACAGCTTTATGAAATATAAGGTAGGAGTTGGGCTTGAACTTGGAGGTCAGAATTTTCAAAGATTCAGTTTGGACAGGGCTGCATGTGCACAACTTAGGCCATTGTGGATTTCATAGTCAGTGTTAGCCTGGAGGATATGTGGCCTCCAAGGTCTGGAAAACATGTTCACATTTAGGTGTGATTATAAATCCTTATAGTTGCCAGACTGAAGTATTGTTTTGGTGATGGCTGATAGAGGATCTGGGTTTTCTTCAGGTTCATGGATAGGCCCAGGAGTTTGTTGTGTGCTGCAGATCTTGCTCAGAAAATTAAGTAATGATGTTGTCAGCAGCATACTATAAATGGTTGGGGTGAAGACTTTGCTCTCGCCTTAAACCAGGGGTTCTCAATCTTTTTGTAGCCAGGGGTCCCTTTAACTGTAAAATATTCAAATATTAGGCTAATTAATTAAAATATGTACAATAATATTGTGGCTTTTTATTGGAGCCATTGAGTTTTTATTTGTTGACTTCTCAATGATAGAAACATAGTCTGTCCAAGCTGACATTATTTATAGGCGTTAAGTTTGGATTAAACTCCTTGAATTCAATTGACTAGTTAATTGTCTAATAACTATAGGTACTTAATGCTAAATATAGCAGCTTTGATAATGGTGGGTTGTGATTGTAACAAATTTTAACAAATCAAACACTGTAAATACTGTAAAACTCTAATCATAAATGATGCAACTACTACTACTACTTCTACTACTACTAGTAATAATAATAATAATAATAATAAGCATCATCATCACTGTCATACTTTTAACAACTATAATATGATAATTATAACATTTATAACCCTACAGCATAAAAATTATACTTGCATTATATAACAATAATTACAATATAACAATAATTACAAATAGCATATATTAATTATAACTACAACAACAAAATAACTATTTTACTCTACGTAAGTCATAATATTAATCACAGAGCCAAAACATCTCAAGTCAAGTCAAGTCAAGTGGAGTTTATTGTCATTTCAACTATATACAAGTACATAGTGAAACGAAACAGGACCAAGGTGCTACATAAGACAAACACAGAACAACACAGAACTACAAGGGACTACATAATCTCTACGTAATCTCTTTGTTACAGTATACACTCACCTTCCACTTAGATAGGAACACCTGTACACCTGCTCATTTATGCAGTTATCTAATCAGCCAATCATGTGGCCGCAGCACAATCCATAAAATCATGCAGATGCAGCTTCAGTTAATGTTCACATCAAACATCAGAGTGAGGAAAAAGTGTGATCTCTGTGACTTTAACCGTGGCATGGCTGTTGATGCCAAATGGGCTGGTTTGAGTATTTCAGAAACTGAATTACAGACACACAGAACTGGACAGTTGAAGATTAAAAAAAAAAAATTACCTGGTCTTTTTCTAGTCTTCAACTGTCTATGATAGCCTCAGATTCCTGTTCTTGGCTGACAGGAGTGGAACCCAATGTGGTCTTCTGCTGTTGTAGCCCATATACCTCAAGGTTCAATGTTTTGTGCATGCTGAGATGTTTTTCTGCTCACCACAGTTGCAAAGAGTGATTATTTGTGTTACTATATCCTTTCTGGCATCTCAAACCAATCTGGCCATTTTCCTCTGACCTCTCTTATCAACAAGGCGTTTCCACCTACAGAACTGGCACTTACTCAATGTTTTTTTTTGTTGTTGTTTTTTGCACCATTCTGTGTAAACTCTAGAGACTGTTGTGTGTGAAAATCCCAGGAGATCAGCAGTTTCTGAAATACTCAAACCAGCCCATCTGGTACCAACAACCATGCCACAGTTAAATTCACTGAGATCCCATTTTTCCCCCCATTCTGATGTTTGATGTGAACATTAACTATAGCTCTTGACCTGTATCTCCATGATTTTATGCATTGTCCTGCTGCCAAATGATTGGCTGATTAGATAACTGCATAAATGAGCAGGTATAAAGATGTTTTTATTAAAGTGGATGATCCGATTAATGTGGTATCACAAACCTAACCCATAACACTTCAATCTATATCTTATCTTCAAGCTTCAGTAATCAAAGACAGACCACAGAAAAGACTGACATGGAACATGGAATCATCAAATTCAAAGGACTTCATTCTACACTGTGCACATCTCACATTTCTTTTAGATCTCAAGATGAGATCCCAAGGCACTGTGTCTGGACACTGACTACAACCAAATCAAACCAAATCAGTTGGAATTCAGATGCTGTTCATAAATTAGGCATCAAGAGCTTTCGGTTCCAGCTCCTTCCCCACAGACCCATTTCATAGGGTGGCATCCAAAAAAACAAGAGGACAGAGCATGTGGGAAGCGAGTCAAAATGTTTTATTCATGGATGGATTTGGGTTGTTGATGAAATCTCAGATAAGTCCCTTGAGAACAGTAGTGTGACCCATGATTTACCCTTAAAATCCCAAGACCTGTTAGCAGTCCAGACTAGAATTTCCCACTCTTTTAATTACACACCTTTCCTATTAGTGTCACTGTAGTTACTGAATAATTCACTTAGTTACTGAATGATATGCTTTAAAATGAACTACTGAATAATAAGCTGGGATGTTATGGGCTTAATGTGAGGTTGGCTGAATTCTCCCTCATCTACAATATGCATTAAGTAAGGTATAACACACAACAGGCCATGCTCTTATTGGAAAATAATCCACACTACTACCACCCTGAAGTAGCTTATTCTCCTATCCTGAAATATGTTATTCCTCTTATCCCACAGCAGTTTGCCATTGACTACAAATTTTTATTTGTTACATGACGTCACTCTTTTTTAAACAATTATTAGTTAATTTTAATGTTGTGTAACATTAAATATAAAACCAGTTGACACTTAAGTTATAGCATCTACAACAGTCGTTCCCTCACCAGCCTCTCTATTTTTTAATCTTTTTTTTTTTTTTTTTTTTTAAAAACCCAACCCTTTTTTTTTTTTTTTTTTTTTTAATTTGTTTATTATTAGGCTTAGATTACATGGAACATCTGCCATACAAGTCCCTGTGAATTGTCTGTTACCGTAGAAACAATAAACATTAGAACAAGTGATCCAAACCTGTCATTTATGTTTCAGACAGAACTTCTGTCAGAGCCGTGCTGTTATACGGAATTAGTCTACACCTTCTGATTGGAGAACTCATTAATGATCTTTAGGAATTTAAGCCTAACGACTCTTCATCAAGTGTATGTCTATTATGGTTTATAACTACACAGATTCAGTTATGCCTCTACGAGTAGCCAGGAATGAAGACGAATCAAGTAAGTTTCACACATTTCATCAATTTAATGGAGTGTAGTATTAGTATTGGCACTCTTTCTATTCAATAGCAATTCAACAATGTTTTGCTATTCTACCAACTCAGTTATAAAAAAGGAAGAATGTTTGATTGGTTGAAACTCTACAATCACATGTTTTAACCACAATTACTAACCACACCCTCATACAACAATTAAGTACCCTGAGAATTGGGAATGTACTATAAATTCCATATTAAAAATGAGATAAAATCAAGATACAAGCACAAATATAAAAACCAGACAACTATGTAATGTCAGAGCATATGTGAGATTTTTTAGCTAAAATCATTTGAGAATTTTTGCTTGTGTCCAAATGAGAGTAAATTTCTATGTGTGCATCCAGATGTTTTAAGAAGAGCCAGAAAAGGATGGTTTAGTGGAGCCTCAGGCATGGTGCATGTGGGGTTAGCGTGGGAGTAGAGTGAGCAAAAGAAAATGAAAATGCAAATAAAAAAAGCAGATGAAAAAAGAGGAAAGTGAAAAATACAGAGCAAAAGTCAGTGATTCAGCTGTAGCACATTGAAAATAGAGCTTGTAAGCCTGCCAGGAAAGAACAAGGAAGAAAATACATACACATGCACATATAGATGTACATAGCAGCATGCAGAGGCACAGCTGAGAGCTGCCATGATCCTCACCTGTTGCATTGTGGGACGTCAATGTTGCACACTGAGCATGGCAGGATGTGGGGAGCTTTTGGCTGCTCTACAGAGGCATGACTAAAAATATAGAGGTATCTTTTATGCCAACATATGTTCACACACTGGGCGGTCTTTTGGCAGCAGCTCAACAGTTTACAAAGTGTTCTCCTTTTTAGATCATTCTTTTCAGATGAAGTAAGAAATTTAATGATCCTTAACACCTTTAAGCAAGATTGCTAAAACAAAAACATATCTATCTGAATTTGGGTGTACCTGCGCTCCATGGTTCATCCCGCTCCTCCTCCTTCTCCTCACAAATTTGCTCACAATAACAATTTCAACAACTGAAACAACATTTCAACAGATTTCATCATAGCACTGGAATATGTACTGACTGCTAACCCAAAACCTACTGTATCACTTGTTCTTGTTTTCTTTTTTTTTTTCTCTCACTCACTCACACTCTACATCCATCCTCCTACACATTCCCAAGCACTGCTAACCCCCACCATCCTGCCTACTAGCAGCACCCCCCTCAGTCCACTTCTCCTCTCCTTTCCTCTCCTCTTCTGGCTCTGACGGCCCACTCGTGGGCTGGTTGCATAATGCCCACGGCCTGTTCAATTACTGAGAAATGCTCCATGGCTGTGTTGTTTGAGTGAAAATCAGTGAGTTGATCTGGATGAAACTTAAGCCTTTGTGAAGTGGACTTTTTGCTCTTCCTCTCCTCTCTTTGTCTAAATATAGTCAGGCTCTGTATTCTGAAAGAAACTTGCACTGAAAAAACCATTGATATCAGAGAAAAGATCCATGCCATAGAGGATGGTTTCCACCACTTTCACTTGCTAAGCGTCAGGGCAAAGGGGCTGTGAGTCATAGATATACAGAAATATACAGTATATACTTATGATTGCATATTCATTTTCAGCACCTGCTTTATTCTGGTCAGGGTGGCGGTGTATCTGGAGTCTATCCTGGAAGCACTGGTCACTAGGCAGGAATACACCCTGGATGGGATGCCAGTTCATCAAGATGTTGGCAAAAGGCAAAATACTTACTTTTATTCTTTTTTACTTGGATTTTTCCCTGATTTAGTCATTGCCAATTCCCACCCATCAGGCAGCTCTCCCCTATCACTCTGGCATCACTGGGATTCAAACTCATGATCTCCAGACAATAGGGCAAACATTTTTCTTTTGCACCACTCAAGAGCCCCTTACATTTGTTCATTTAAGAAACTTTTTACTTTTGCAACTACTAAAAATAATGCTAAAATAAAGATATGCAGATCTGTTTACACAGAAACAGTAGTAGACATTGTGTTGAAGTGTTTTACTTGAAGCAATTTCTGAAAGGGAAGCCATTTCTTTTAGGGTTCCTTTCTCCCAAACTGATAAACCAAAAAACCTTTTAGGATGCTGCATTTTTTTTTTTTTCAAAGAGTGCCACTCCACATAGAGCCACTGTATGAATATTAAGAGGTCTAGGGTTTGGTAATGCAGTGCTCTATGCTCATTGTGGAAAAATATCATTTTAATATGACATCACTGTATAGAAAAAAGGTCCATCTAGCGCCCTAAAGTGTGTCTCTCTGGTTCCTATCCCCAGCAGAGAAGGTTTTACAATGCAAGAAAGCTGGAACCATTAACCTTACAAAAGGTCGCTCTTCATCATTGCATTTCACTGCCGCAGAGTAACACAGTTAAAAAAAAAATTAATTCTGTAAAACCATTGACCAAAAATGTAGTCAACAGAACAGAACTACTGAATTAATCAGGGAGTGACTACTAGTGTCCCATTAGTGTCCCATTGTGAACGTATGTTGTTTTTACATAAGTAGATTGGATTTAAATGTAGAGGTAGGCATGGCGTCTTTTAGTGAAATTGGAATCAAATCTTTAAATGGGATTTTCTCCCTTTTCACTTTTTTGGGGGGAAACAGAAAAATGCGGTAACTGTACTTCTATTTGAGATCCATGCAAAATAGAAACCATTTCAATTCAGGTAAACATTTTGTTTTCAGAACTATATGTAGTAGAAACTGTCAAAATTTCACGACTTGTAGGGTTTTCGTAGGCTGGCACACTACATATAATCTTTCACAGGGATAACCAAAGAACCCTGAAGGTTTCTAGGTTGGACTATTTGTCTAAGAGGCTGGACATGCTTAAGTATGTCATTTATCTCCAGTCCAAACAGATCTAATCTCTGTGAGCTAAGGTCTCACAAGTCATCTGATACACCCAAGACAGCACAAAAGAAAAGTAACTAAGTGGACATCTTCCAGGAGAGTTAGTGTTCTGAATAGTTTCTTTTACTTGATCGGTCAGTTACATGCTACATTCAACTCGTTCACATTAATAATGCTCCAGATCTAACCTGAAGACTGGAGATCCAACAAAAGAAAAGAAGCGGAAGGAAATGTCAATGCACTACAAGTGTATTTCATGCTGCCAATTTTCAGCCAGAGAAGATGCAACCATTCACGTCAGCAATATTTATAACGGAATGTCAGCATGCAGTATTTTTTGAAGCTATATATCACTTGGCAGACTGTGATTCCAGCAGTGCAACCCTACCTCTCTCTTGGCAGAGAGCAGATGGTAGTATATCATTACCTTGTGTGTGAGACTACATGAGATGTTTGTCAGGTCACAACCCTGCAAATTAAAACAATGAGGTGTATTTAAGGTAGCTTCAAAACATCTTCTTAGCATCAGTGTAGCTTCTGGAAAGTCTACATGGTTGTTTATCATCCAAAAAATAGTAGTAGTGGTGGATAAGCAAGTTTTAATGGATTTCAAAAACCATTATCTAATAACCTCTTTCAGCACACACACACACACACACACACACACACACACACACACACACACATACACACACACAGAGAGAGCTCTGGTTTCATTTTCCACTTCCCAATCCAAGTTATTTCCTGACATCTTGTTCATCACAGTCTTGTGCTACCACTCTATCCTGCATGTCACACAAACAATGAGGTGAGGATGTTCACATGGCTTAATTTCCATTATCATGCAACATTTTTATCATGCAACATTTTCATCACATGCAGTACACAGTACACTACACACACTTTATTTCTTACATCTGAACAGAATGTTTCATTACTAATAACACTCACAGGAGATACCTTGCAAGTCAACTGCTGATGCCATTCCATATTTATTTGTTTGTCTCAGATCAGTGTCGAGAATTCAGCTTCATACAATGGATATTAGACAGCACCATGTTTACATCAGTGGCTCTCCATCACACCACTGCCTGCATTGTGTTATGACTAGGCACTTCAGAACTGTGGATCTATAACTACTGTATTGGGCTACAACATTGATTTTAATAATACAAAGAGTTTACCATCATTAATCAGTGTCCCAGATAGTAGCTTGTGATGGCCCTTTGTTTTAAAAACGGTATAATTTGTGCAGTTTTATAAGGAAATGAGCTGTAACCTTTACTGAGCATCTTGCAGAAGCAGCCACAGTTCTTCTGGAGACTTTGACTGTCGCACTTGCTTCTTATTTTTGCAGCAAAACCCAGCAGCCTTCATTATGTTTTTTTTGTCTGAAAAGTCTCTTATGTAATCTGCTGCTTTCTTTACTGACATACAAACAATTTTCTGTAACATTTAATTTTGTGCTGGAAAACTAATGTTTGGAAATCTAAAATGCTTTTGTACTGACTCGATAATGTAGTAGTCATAAAATATAATGTGTGTGTGTGTGTGTGTGTGTGTGCCTACTGGTATAATGACAATAAGGTATAATTGAATTGAATTGAATGACAATTCTGCCTACTGTCAGCACACTAGAACACCCTGCTACATGCTGATTTCAACAGTAAGGGAAAACAGAAATGTAATAAGTCCCTTATCAAGAACTAACTTGTCTTGCAGTCATTCCACAACATTAAATGAAACTATAAATGGTTAAAAAGTATCTGTCATTTTTAATAAATAAATAATTGTAATCATAGGCAAACTGGCAACTTGGAATAACATGCTGTTACATGAAAATAACCAACTTTCAACTTATTTTCCTATAACAGCATGCCCCTTAGTGTTTTATTCCTTAGTTTTTCTTAAAAATTATTAAGATAAGTCTTTCGATTGGACACTAGGAATGCTCTTGTGGCATTTTTTTGCTTGAAGGCAAACTGGCTCTTCTCCTCATGTATAATGAGCTCAGTCAATGGGAAATTATAATGTTGGAACCAATTCTCACTGGGTTAAGCATAACCACACCATGGCCCTGAAAAAGAAGAACTGGAACAACATATTCTGCTTGGTGCACTGCAGAGTTGGCATGTTTCTACTTGTTGAATTCATGATGTTCTATTCGAAATTCACCAAGTGAAACAAGAGTGCAGTGATATTTTGCTGTTCCTAAAAGCTTCATGGTCAGAATAAGAAAAGTGGAGTTTTGAACAGACTGTACCAGTGTTTTAAAAGATTACAGTCTCGCTAGTGAATGAGTCATGATGTACCTCTGTGTTTGTGTCTACCTGTGTTCCAGCCACTCTGAAAAAAATTCTAGCAGTCAAAAAAAAAAAAAAAACATCTCTAAGTTTTCCTTAACAACAAACCAACAAATACACATTGCCATGTATTTCATAACTGCAGAGGCAAAGCTCAGAGGTTGAGAAAGCGCGGAGGGGCAGGAGCTGGTGAGCTTTATTCAAATGTTCTGGTCCAGAACATTAATAGGAACACTCTGGTGTCCTATATACTGGATATACTGACTAGCTCCCCTCTCTCTCTATTTCTCTCTCTTGCTTTAATGCTAATCATCACCTGCAGCACCATCACAGGGTCAGATTTTTCCACAACCTCCTCAAGTTCAATTTCCATCATGCACCTGCCCCGTTGCGGGTTAGGAAACCAGGGACAAAATGTTTCACTCCTTCGGACAGAGTGTGCTCAAGCTGAACAGAGCCCAGTGTGAGATTCCCTCCATACATATTCATAATACACTTCCACTGATTTAGTAGTAGCATTTTCAAAGAGTATAAAATGAAGGAAGGATACTTTCTGATAGCAAGTGTTACATCCCTGTATGTATATTTTGGCTTCCTGTGTGTGTCTCTCTTCCTCCTTCTCTCTACTACATGTTTTACGGTATCCTAGAAGTGAAGCAGGGATTCGCAAATAGGAAATGACCCCATTGCATTAGAAAAAATATAAAAGGGAGACTGCTGGCGACAATGGCAGCAATCTCAGTTGACAGCCAACACCCTTTTGTATATCAAGCTTTATGCTAACTGTTTTTATTATTATTATTATTATTATTATTATTATTATTATTATTATTTACTCCATGCTTTGAACTTGTATAATACAGTGTGACACTAACTTTTTACTTTTTGGAGTTTCAGCTATATGGAAGCCCTTGAGCTGTGTATACTCCAGCTTTATTCTAGTTCTGTAAAATAATGTATATAAGCTACATGCTCATCTGTATTTGATATACAGTACGTAAACACTTTACTAGCTTCTTTGCACATACAGCTATAGATATCAGACATCACCTGTAAATGCCTGCCTGGAAATTGTAGGGGTGGCTTTTCTTTTGGAAATCATGCCCTTTTCTCCTGTTTAGGTTTAACTAGGGAAAAAGGCAAGATACCATATTTTTGTTTGTTTTTGTTCGATGTAGGCAAGGTACTTTAAAAATCTTCAGCGATCATTTATTTATTATTGTGTCCCTACTCATTTGGACACTAATTCTCCGGCTTCTTTTCTATATTTTTCAATATGTTTGCATCAAAATGACAAATCTGGTGTCTGGTCTCTTTGATTTCTGACCCTCACTTTCCACTGACACAGCATGCCTGATGTTAATTTGTTTTTTTTAAGAGAGGAGGAAAAAGGGTTGTAACAGTAAGTAAAATGTTTTTCCTAGGTTTTAGTCTTTATTGGTGTAATAAGGCTTATTGCTGCATTGTTTATAATGTTGTGGTGAATATAAGTAGATGTAAGCTGTACGTGGTCTGTATATATTAATACAATGCTCTTTTGCTACTATGCTGTTTGTAATAGTTTGTGTTGATTCACTGTCCTGCCATAACCATGAACAGTGTGTAGGATGTTTAAACACTCTATGCAGTCACTTTCACATAGGAGCTGGATGGTGATGGGACCTCATATATACATCAGCCCTAGGCCATGCATTAGCTTAATGTAGCCCTGGCTCCAACCATGTCAGTGCAGGTTCATTCATTTCTGAAAACAAAAATACCAAGTGGGTTGAAATGGGAAAAACTGGCTTACATCCAACCAAATGAGTGACACATCAGTATTATACCAGTGAGTTATGCTTGCATTGATGCCTGTATATAAGTGAATGAATGTACAGTTATGCAAAGGAACAACATACAGTATCCATATCCTTCTCTGAGACTCTGTCTGGCAAAAAAAAAAAAAAATTATTGTGTGAGTTTTTATATGAGACTGGAGAACAATCCACGTGTGATTTTTTTTTTTTTTTGGCAGACCCTTTTTTCACAGATACCCATTTGAATATGGACCTTCCAGTATATGAGGTACATAGAGCTTGTTTATTGTTTTTCTCTAGCCTGTTTATATCTGAGCATGAGTCAGAGCCTTCTCTTACACATGAGTGAGTGTCCAGATGGCAAGAGCACACTGGAGGCTTTGCCTTAATTGGGACTGATTGAGAGATGGAAAAAGACTATGAGGTAAAATGCCATTAAATGGTGAGAAAGAGAATGAGAGAGAATTATCTCCTCATTATAGCTCTAACCATGGTGATGATAACTTTGTCTTCTATGATGTTGCTATGGATGGAGTGAAATAGATTCTGTACTGAATAACAGAAGGTATGAAATTTATATATTAAATACATTAAAGAGGAGAGAAACAGACATAAAAATATCAAGTATCACATACACAGCTCCCATGTGCTGAGAGCGTAGAACAAAAACCCAGCTTCAGAATTACTGTCTGTGGGCTGAGGATCATGGGAGTTGGGTTGGAGTTGCAGGCACAGGCATTGCAATTACAGTTTATTTGATTCTTGGGAGTGTTTCAAAATCAACTACCAAACATCACTTCCATAACAACCTGAAGGATATCACACAAAAAATCCCCTTCCTGAGAGCCGCCCACAAAACACAGCATCTGAACTTCACCAAGTGTCATTGGACCTACAGGTGGAATCTTGTGTTTTGGTCAGATGAGACCAAAATCAAACTTTTGGTCATGTGTGATGAAAAACAGGGAGTGCATACAAAAAAGACCCCAAACCTGGTGTAAAATATGGTTGTGGGTTATTGATGCTTTGGAGCCACATTTAATCTAGGTCAAATTGTGGCAGAGAGGAATGCAAGTGCAGGTTTCTATTGAAAAATAAAAGACTTTAGTCAAAAACAATGCAAACCCCAACAAAGGACATGGATTACAAGGCATGACATAAAAACAGAGAACAGAGTCTTAGCAATGAAATACAAACACACCAGGACTTAAATAACAAAACTAATCAATGTGAAGCTGAAAACAGGAGTACTGAAGCAATGGTACAATAGCGAGACTCATGCTGCGTCCCAATTCACCTGCTATCCGTCCTAATATCCTGTGTCCCAAATCGTAGTATGAGAAGTTTTGTGATGGTTTGCTTTGCCATATTCAACCTGCAAACATGGCGGACAAGTGTAACGTCGATGATGCTTCTTCAGTAATTAAGTGTAAGAACTTTTAAAGCAAAATTTTAAAGGCTGAAATGCAACGGAGTTTACGGTGACAGTGTGCATAACTAGGCAACAACGTTCTCTTCTGTTACATGACGTGGTAGTATGTCCCAGTACTTGCATACTCTTTTGCTACACACTCAAAAGTGTGTACTTTTTCTTCACAAAAGAGTATATACTTTAGTGCATAGTATTAGTAGGCAAATTGGGATGCATCAATCTCTAGTGTCGTGCGGCCATTTTGTGAGGTTGAGATGTATTCTGGGAAACTGAGTTCATCAGGTTTTGATAAAGAATGGCATAAAGTCATGGTATTCTGATAAGTAAGAGAATAGTTTAGCCCAAAATCTGGTATGTCTTTGACCAAGATAAGGACCCTAACATAGGACCCTATCCAAATCAACACAAAGTGGTTGCTGAAACAAAAAACGATGTTTTACAATTGTCATCATAGTCTCTGGATTTAGTGCTGATGTCTGTGATCTGAATTGTGCAAACCTAAGTATATAAAGGAGTTTGAAATGTTCTTCTTGGAAGACTTCTTAGAAAATCATCTACAAGTGTTTCCAAACTTGCTGGACATTATAGAAAGAGAAGCGGCTCAGTACTGTTACTCTTTTCAGGGGAGGTTTCACCATTTTTATAATAATAATATAATTATGAAGACGGTTTTATGTGATTATTATGCATTATTCTATTAACTGGTCCACCAAATTAATTACACAGGAAAAACAAAGAAGCTAAAGTTATTTGAGCTTTCAGAAACAGCCCCTACATCTGGATGACACTCCTAATTTTAAAAATGCATCGATAAAACTATTACCCAAACATGTGTCTGTGAAGACAAAATCTTGCACAATGCTATTTAAAGCTAAAAGCTAAAGCAGTAATGTAACTGCTGTGACAGAAAGAAGGTGGAAATTAACAAGTAAGAGCAGCAAGTCCAACACACAGTCAGAATCTACATGCAAATGTAAATATCTGATTATTTGGCAGTTTTGACCTTTTTCTTTTTTTTTTTTAACAAAAACTGCTTTTATTTTAAATAAAAAATGCAAAACTAAAGTGGGTTTAGGTGTAGGAATAGCAGTAATTAGCTGGATTAATTGGAAGGTCCTCACAAGGACAGTAAGATGGGTGTGTGTGTGTGTGTGTGTGTCAGTAAGCTTAGCATGGTGAGGAACAGGAGCCCTTGGCAGTGGGATTTCAGCATACGGTGGTGCCATCATGGCACAGAAATAACACGAACACATGGTGTGGGAAGATGCAAACCGGATGTTCTTCAATCCAACAGTGAGCCTTCCAGGTGTTTCATTTCAAAACCACAGTGAACAAATGCCACAAGCAGTTCTTAGCATTTATGCACACAAATACACACACATACACATTCAATCCATGAAGCTATATTAACATATTCACTTTGTAAATAAGCTATAATTAGCAAAGAGAGAAATCAGCATGGGTGCTTCTGGTAAATTTGGCTTGCTCATCTCTTTACAGAATGATGGGCCAGAAGGCAGGAAGCTTTTAGAGAGCTGAGATATGGAGCTGAGGTTTGGAGAGGGCTTCCCCATATTTCCTATTATAGTATTACCTGGTGATCTCCACATGATTTCAACTGGAAAGTCAGAGCCCAGATATCCACCCAAAACATTATCTTTATCAATTACCTAGCACATTAAACAGGAAAAATAAAATCATTTGTTACTCGGTCCTCTTCCACCCTGATGCATATTTTTAGTATGATTTCAATTAATCTCAAAATGCAGTTCACCCATGTCATGTCGATGCTGGAATCGGCATCTAACTACACATCCCAGAATTCATTACGGCCTACAAATATGGCCGCTGAGGACTACAACAGCCAAACATTCTCAGGTTCACACTCAGCTGATTACTAATCACACACACCTGGACTCACAGCCCCTCCCACACACACAGTATTTAAGGACTTTCAGTTCACACATGCATTCCCAAGAACATGCTGTGTGTGCTTTTGTGCCAGTCATTACCAAGCCTTTTGTTACTGTTATAGTCTTTCTGGTTTGACCTAGTTTTGTTGTTCACATTTTGCTTCTCCCTGCCCTTGTCTATGTTGTTTGCTCATTGCCTGTTTTTTGATCATGTTTTTTTGGATTACATCTTTCCTGTTTGCTACAACAATAAATCATTGTGTACTTGCACTTGCGTCCTCAACTGCAACCTGACATCCCATTTACATTTGACCTGCTTATGTCAATATACTTTTTTTTGCATAATGCATAAAAAGGGTGGCATAATGATGCTATTAGATGAAGTACTGTTCAAATCAGAATTCTATACAGAAGGAGAAATAGTTACAAGCGTCTGCACATTATGCTCCTTCCATTCCCCATTGAAGCCTGGCTGCATTTAATTGGGATGGTCGAAGTGTTCGAGTCTAGAGGCAGGGGGCAGTCACACACACACACACTCATCCTCTGAATGAGTCACTTCACCATCTCTCCTCTTTCTCTCCCTCACTGCCTGCTCTCTCTTTCCTCTCATTCTCTTTCTGTCCCATTTCTCTCTCTCCTTTATTGTTTCACTCTGAATCCTTCTATTTCCCTCCTCTCTCTCACACACACACATACACTTTCTCTCTTTCTGTTACACCTCCCCACATACTTATCTGTCACAAGCATTAGCATTACTCATAAAATTTTTCGCTTGCATGAATTAGCAAAATGTGACGCCTAGACACTCTCTTTCACCTTGTCCCAGTTATGCGCTTCAATTTACAGAGAACAAGCACACGAGGGGAAAGAAAAGATTCTAAAATATTCTGAGAGCAAAACGTCTCAACAAGAGTTTGTCTTTTAGCTACCGCCACCCAGTTAGCTCTTACTGCGCCTGATCAAGCAGCAGTGGCCATGCCTCAGTGCTCCATAATGTAACTAGATTCATCATAATTTAAACATTTTCCCATCAGGGTGAATAAAGTCTCTCAATGCGCATCTCCATGGCTAATAAATCCAGCTAGACTGCTAACTCTAGCTAGCTAGCTACAATATACAGTAGCATAGAGAACAAAAACATAACACCTGGTCATTTCTCATGGTTTACTCTGTGTATTTTCTGATTTGTGTTCTCCAGGTATTATATTATCTAATCTGTGTGTATTGTTTTCTAGTCTGTCAAAAAAAAAAAAAAGAAAAAAGAAACCTTTAGCTATATAACATGCTCACCAAAGTTAAAAAAAAAAAAAAAAAGGACAGTGATCAGGCAAGCAGGCTTGAATCACTCACTCTACAATATTACCAAGTTTGAAATACAAAAAATATGAAGAAACATGAATAAGTTCTTGATATCAATGAGTTCTATGATCACTTATCATTTACTCCCAGATTAGAGAACAAACATATGCCTTACCTGTTTAGCAAAAAAAAAAAAAAAAAAAAAAAAAAAAATTTTTAGTTCTGAATCATTCCATTTATAATGCAGTATCACATTTTTTCACTCTCTCACTCCTATTTGTTTACACTCTCATGCTCTTGTCTCCTGATTGGCTGTGGCTCATGCCCATCACATCGACTTCTTTCATGCCTAAGGTTGGGGTGTGATGAGGTTTGGTGTATCTAAGTATCTCAGGACGATTAACAGAAGCTTTTTCTCCTCTGACTCAAAAAGCATGTTTTTTTTTTACAACAATTTTTACAACAGCAACAAAAGTTCCTATACACTGTAGGATTAGATATAAATAGATTAATTCAATTAAAAAAGATAAATTACAAAATATTGCAACCAAAATTGTATATAAAATATAATTAAAAAATATACATTATGTAATGGAGATATGGGATCAGTAGTGACACAAATGATAATGGTAATGTTAGCATCCCGGTGGTTGCTAACTAATGCTAATGCTAGGCATCCTTCAGAAATCACACTGCTGGTTGTACTAAATCATAAAGGCTCAGTCAGTTGTTGCAGCTTCATCTGCGAGATAGCATTTAATAAAAACATACCTATACTGTGAATCCTTTAAACACTAGGGGTGTAATACTATACCACTGTCTATATCTGTATCTATGTGTGTGTTTAGTGCTCCAGATATGCTTATCTGTATTTGTATTCATATTTAAACAGGAAGAGAGCATGCTTTATACCAGAGGTCTTTCTGTTTATCTAATGTGACTAAGGAAGCTAGGTAACTATGTTTCAAAATAACAGTGTCTTTCCCAAAGAATAATTTATTCAGACTTGGTTACATCCCTATTAAACATCCAGTTAAGAGCAATTTTGTTTTTTGTAACCCATTTGGGTGGATAGAAACTGTAATTTAGTGTATTGCAAACATGCTGATATTTTCTATGACCACCAAATGCAAAGAGTATTTTGCATATCATATATGTATTTTCAATACATTTATCAGAAATAATGCCCATTCTTAGATTTGAGTATGTAAAATAGTACTTCTCTTTACATTCAGACAGTGATGAGGGTTACATAAGTGCACACACACACACACACACACACACACCTACAGTGTTCCAGATAAAAGTGCAAAACCCAATAGCTGTTTATTAAGATTGAGCATACACCCACAGATAAATATGTCCATATCACAACATAACCTTCACCACCATCTCATCCTGGATCTGTGGTTAGTGGGGGATAAAAACTGGCCATCTGAGCTGGAGCTGGGATTACATGAAGTGTACAGTACAATGTGTAACAGAACTCGTCATCACCTCTTTATGGCCTGAGGAAACATGACCTGGATGCAACAGCAAAATGGCTGTCGCAAATAGCATCACGCCTCCAGTCATGGAGAAAATCCGGCGCATGTGTTTATACTTCACTAGGGCAGGGGCAGACATCTCTTCCTGGAAGAGACCTGCAGTGCTGTATATGTAAAAATCTTAGCAGGAAAACTGGAAAAGTGACCCTGACATCACCCACATCTATGTTTCTGTGTGAAACCAAGCCTGATATAGACCATCACAGATCACTCCTACACTTACATAACAGCTCATAAGTTCATAATGACTATATATAGAAGCACAACTCTTCAGCCAATGGGAAATGTCATGTAATATAAATATGCTACACCATCTTGTGGTAGTGTCTTGGCTGAAATAGTGCTCTTTCTGGATAAAGTAAAATAAAAACATAATATGATGCATGGTGTATGTGATATTGATATGCGCATATGCTAAAAAGCTAGAAACCTGACTCATGCATATGATCCAAGTATCCATTAATTTAATAACAACAGGCCATATAACATATAATTTGTATGTGCATACTGAACATTTAAAGTCTCTTTATTGATGGAATAAATGTATATTTTTTATATCTAGAATATACCATTCCTTTGCACCACTCCTCTCTTGCAGTACCTATGTTCACCAATACTGGGCAGTAGAGAGAGAACTATTGACCAGGCTCTGCGGCAAAGTGGCAGCCTGCAGGTACTGTAAGTGCATCTCCAAGCACAGAGTGCGCCCACATCTTCATCCACATCCTGCTACGGCTTATATCTCATGCCATTTCCCAGACCTTGAGTGCGTAATATTTATCCTTTAAACATATGGGCACTTCACATGCAGATAGCTGAATGCAGTCTGCTGTTCTATAGCACTATAACTGTGAAGAATCCTTAATCTTATCAGCGAATGTTTATGTGAATGTATGGCGAACAACTGCAAGAAAATGAGAATAATTACAGATAAGGATGGTTTACTTCTAAATATGTCTGATAATTAGCTGCTTACATTTATACAAAAACATTTATACGTATGTGGATACTGCAGTTTTTACCATCTAAATGCAATAGTGCCAGCTTGTGGCAACCGTTAAAAAAACCCACCACCAGCTCTGTTACGAGAGAGATGTATGTCATTCACTTCACTACAGCGAAAGAGAAGAGTGCTGCCACGAAACTGCGTGATGAGCTTCTGGATTGAAAATAAGAAAACGCATCGTGAGAATTTGCATATCCATCTCCATGGTAACAGGACATCAGGATGGCATGAACAGGAGGTTCATAAGGCAATACAAGCTCCACATCAAGATTGTGTGACAGTGAGGCCTGAATCATAATGACAAGCCAGGATCATTTTTAATATAGACTAATTATAAACATAATGAGAATGTATACACGGGCTATCCGTTTGACATTACATATACTTGGCACTGATATGTTTTATCTTAAGGATGTACCTTACATATTTGTGAAATGGACTAATCTACAGACTAAGCTACTCTAGATATTGTCCTGTAGATTATCTACACATCAACTATATATAAATGACTTTGGGGCAATTTTACTTTACCAAACACACCATCATATTTGAACTCCTTCCCTCCAGCAGGCACTTCAGATCAATGTGCATCAAAACCACCAAACACCATAAAATCTAATTTCCGCATTATAAATTAAACACAAACATGACGATGCATTAACTTTTCTGTGCAATATTTATTTTTGCAGCATTTTCTTGTTCAATATTCTTATTAGAGTGCAACAGTTGTATATAGTATCCACTGTTTATAGCAAAAATGTTATATTACCAGTGTTGTCTATGTCATTGTCTTTGTTATCTTATTGTAATGTTTAATGTCTGTATGCACAGAAAGAGCTCAATCAAAAGCTCAGTCAAATTCCCTTTATACACTAGTGTACTTGTCTAACAAAGTACAATTCTGATAATCACAAATACACACCATGATGGATTACGCCGAATAACTGGAACATTGCTCACAGCACATAAAGGAATTGCCTCAAAAAGTTGATCTTACAAGAGATGCTAGTGCTGTACAAGCAGCGAATATTATTGAGAGACACAATTTAATTAATACATTTATTATTATTATTATTATTATTATTAAAATAATGTTAACCCTGACTGAAATGTTAAAACCAAAAGGTCTAAATTTCCAACCTCTCTAGTTGGGCTGTTGGATTACTAACTGACTAGGCAATCTTTCTGAGCCATCCCTACTTTATTTAAATCCATTAGGACCCTGAAAGCTGCTTAATCATTTTAAACTAGGCCACATTTTCATTGCTAGTCAGATGAAACCTTAGTGATGGAAAATAGGAGAAACCCTCTTAGGGGCATGACTTCCATAAACACCTGTAGTAATTCTAATGGCCACCAGAGGCACTGCTGAGCCAGAATTTGTTGTTTCAAACACAAAATCTCTCACCCATGTTTTCTGGTCATTTCTCCTTCTAAATATTGTTGATTCCCAAGACGATATTAGATCTTTTTCTAAAAATCTTTCTCTGTGGCATCACCTTAAATTTTTGAGATTTGAGTCATACAGCACTACCAAATTTTTTGATAGATCATTAGCCACTAGGCTCAGTGTGTGCAAGTCGATCACTTTCCTGCTATTGAATTTTTAAAAAATAATAATCCTACTGAAGTCTTGGCACATGGTATTGATCAAGTTTGACCCAGAACAGTGAGATGCAGTTGTGTTTCGCAGTCCAGACAGTCTTCTCTGTGCCTTACTATTTTACACAATACTGTAAAGAGGCTAAGGCCAACTCAGTATCGTGTGATACTGCAGAGGATTTTGGAGTAAAACCACTGATCAAGCTGATGTACATATTGTGTACATTTGTCTTCTTAAATTTCTAAACTTGTCTTGTAAGCAAGAGAAAACCCATTTTTAGTAACACTATTTGAAGGGTAACTAAATTCAGTCTTCATAATACATTCATAAGAACTAAATAAATATTTTTATAACAGTACTGGAGAATTTATGTCGGGCTTATGTCAAAACTTGTGATCACATCAATAAAATTCATCAATTTTATGAATTACATTGCTTTGTCTTTATATGAGAAACTGTTTGAGACTGTCGTATCTCATAAGTTAATATTTTGTCTTTACTAACAGCACATTCAGTAAGCATTGACAAATCTTCTATAGTGTCTACCTGTCGTCTTACCTTTTGGGATGTGTATTTGCTGTACATAATTCATAGAAGAGCATGAAACTAAATGCTCTTCAGCTGAAGTGCTGGTGGTCAATTTGTATTGAAAACTACACTCACCATTCACACTCACCAGCCCATCTGGTAACACGCCATGGTTAAAATCATGGTTAAAGCCACAGAGATCACACACTTTCCCCATTCTGTTTGATGTGAACATTAACTGAAGCTCTTGACCTGTATCTGCATGATTTTATGCATTGTGCTGCTGCCACATGATTGGCTGATTGGATAAATCAGCAGGTGTACAGGTGTTCCTATTAAAGTGGACAGTGAGTGTATAATGAAGCATCAATACAATCCAATACGACTTTAATTATTTACAAAGCCCATATGATCCAATGCCCTAAAAGTACATTTGCATTTATTATACTGTTATGAAGCATTATGTACACCTACAATTTTCTCAGTGTCATGAATGTACTATTAAAAATTAATAACTAAGTAAAAATGAATAGTTTTTAAGGATACAAAAATACAGTAATGTTTTGTAGAGGGCCTATGTAGATACCCTTCAAATGAGGTATTACCCAACTTTTTCATGTATGTGTGAATCTGTAGTTTAAATATACATGTGTGTGTGTATGTGTGTAGTTGTGTGCTTGTATGTCTTTGGGTGTAAGGACACATCCAGCTCTGTCATGCTCTGTCATTTTCTTTCTTTTTTTTTTTTAGAACAGGTGTGAAATGGAATGAACAGTCTGAATCCAAGACTGCGTTTCCTTTTGAGTTCTGTCCCAAATTCCCCATGGTCCCTCCCAAGGGGCCTTACACAATATCACTCTCTTTTGGAGAGACAGAGCATCCTCAGAGCATCCTCACCGTAACCTCTATGTATGTAGTAGGTGAAGATAAATGAATTAATAATGCAATTACCTGAACTAAACCAACTATTATGTACACATTTTGTGTTATGCACAGATTAAAACTCTATATTTAGAAAACAGGCTATTTCTAACAGTCCATCCCAGCAGCAGAATCCTGTACACTAGCCATTAAATAATACATCTGTTCTTTTGCACTACGTACCCATAATGCACATATAATCAATCATAAGACACATTATCTCTATTTTGCTGTATCACATCGAGGGTGTCACTGCAAATCCCAGTGGATTGGAGCACAGCAGGCAGATTCAAATTGCCAGTGTTATCTTCAGAAAACAGATGTGTGATGGTCTACGTCCTAAATAGAAGGGAAGAAAAATTAGAGCAGTGGAATCCTGATGCTATATCTGTGCAGTATCCCAATCCCTTTTTTTTTATCCATTCACTTATCAATTGGAAGTCTATGCAATTACCTTAGTCCTGCTTTGGTGTGGTTAAATTAAACACAATGTTTATATCTGAAGCACATTCACCACCAAAAAAGTCTTTTTTCCAGCACAGGCTCATGAGTGCAAATTCATAACAATTCATACAAGCAAAGTGTAGCGTTTAGTTAAGGAGAATAGTGGATTGTCAGTGGCTGTAGACTTTCTTACAACTACAGTCAGATAAAATCCACTGAAACCAATCCACCAGGTTATGTGTGAAATCGGTTTATTAAGCTAAGACCCACCCTAATAGTTACATACGCAGAAATCTATGAAGGACCTACGTGATGCTGAAGGAGGAAGGATGCAAACCATTCCAGCAGAAAGACAGAATACTTCCACTATACAGTAATATAGTTCTGAAAATTACCGGCTTTCTTGAACTGAAACTGGTGCCTTATTTACACAAAGCTCAATCACAAGTAAAGTTGTAGAATTTTAAAATCTTGTCACCCCAAAAAGGAAAAAGGAGAGAATTGCATTTAAAGATTGCATTCCAGTTGCAATCCAAAATGCCCCGCCTACCTCTACATTTACAGCTACCTATGGAAAACAGCATGACTCAAGTTTTAAAGAATTATAAGTTTACAATGGAAAATGAGTTCTCACTGATTATCAGCATCAACATCATGAGTCTCTGAGGTAAAAGTCACTTGTGGCATTTAAACATGAGCCTCATTGTGGTTTGCTCTACCATTGGTGGGGAAATAATCACTGATTAAATTAGTTAGTTCTGTGCCTAATTTTTGTTGTCGTTTTGTTAGGTTATTTAAACATTTTACAATTTTGTCCACTGTCATCTATACAGAGTGTGTATCACAACAGTGCAGAACAGTACCCCTCCCCACCATCAGAAGGCACTGTCTCCCAAGGTCTAATAAGTTGTTCATTTTCTGTAAACTTCCTGGTTCTGTTGCATATGGGCTTATAATTTTGCCAATATTTCCTGCTGTGTAGGTTTGTGTTTAACCATAATGCAGTGTCTGTGTCTTGATCATTTCACTGTCTTGTTTGAATCCATTGGATTGCCCCATTGTTTTGCTGATTATAGGGCAGTGGTAGCTCAGTGGTTAAGATGTTGGGCTACTGATCAGAAGGTCAGGAGTTCAATTCCCAGCACCACCAAGCTGCCACTGCTGGGCCCTTGCAAGACCCTCAACTACTCAGTTGTATTAAAAAAAAAAAAAAAAAAAAGGTAAATGTAAGTTGCTCTGGATAAGGGTGTCTGCTGTAAATGTTTAATGGCATTACTGTGTTTGAATATCACCTTCTTAGGAAACTGAATTTTGGATTGTGTTTTAATAAACTCTGCACATTGAGCTTCACTCTACCACAGAGTCTGGTTCTTTACAGTGTGAAAGCGTTCTTCCCTGTTTTGAAGATGTGATGGTGCAAGTGCATTACAGGTATTTTGGGAGTTGGTATCAGATTACAAACTGAATTGATTAGCCTTTTGTTTATTTCATTATGGCACGTAGCTATCCAACAACATCAACAAAGCATGACATTCACTGCATTAGAAAAGCATGCTTAGCTAGCAAGGTTTTTAGCAGATTGACTGCATTTACTACTGCTGTGTTTGATAAACTGGCTCCTTACCTAACATAATCTTTGTAGGCAGACAGCAAAGACAAGGTTAGAAAGCAACCTAAATAAACCATTTCTACATAATTTTGGCAAAATATATTTGCTTTCTTATAGAAGAGATGTCAAAGCTTATTACTGGCAGAAAACGCAATTTGGGTCAAAACCTGATTTTTGGCGGTTTTCCAGAATTCAGTCATAGTGACATCTGCCAGGTTTTTCCAGGCTGCCATGCATATGTGTATCTCTGACTGATGGCTCATTTGTCTGTTTGTGGTTCCTAGAACTGATATCATTAACCTCTGGTCCGCTGCAGTGTGTGTTGTGTACTAGGATTTAACTCAGCTGCTGTCTGTTTCCTGTTGCACATATTATGTACTCCATCCAGCACAGCTCATGACAGTGCTTCTTAAAAATAGCCGATACCATTGATGGTTTACAATACCACAGTCCGATCCCAGGAGTTGATGAAACTCGACCTAGCTGACTGACATAGCAAGTGATAGAAAACAAGGGAAAGAGACAAGAGGATTCAAAACAGGAAAGGCATCATGCAGGGGATAAAATAAGAACACACGCAGTACTAAATGCATAAATGCAGGATTAATTCATCTATAAAGAAAAATTTAATACAAGTCTAAAGAACACTGAAAGAAAAGGTTGAATGTACATAATTGTCTGTAGCCCCCCCCCCCCCCCCCCGCCCCAAACAAAATATAATAATTACATTGTAATAATCACCATTGTAAGGTAAAGTAGAAACACTGGCACTGTACCTTAAAGTAATATTCAAATCAATCAAAGCAGCTTTACAGAAATTTTAGATGCTAAAGAATAAGCCAGAGGTGACAGTGGCAAGGAAAAACTCCCTGAGGAAGAAACCTTGAGAATAACCAGATCAAAAGGGAATCTGTCCTCTTCGGATGACACTGCATAGTGGGATTATAAACCTTTACTCTTCTACAGCTGTATACTATAAAGCAAAACAGTACTAAGTGTGTTCAGTATAAGTGCATTGTCCTGGGATGGGCACAGGACAGTCCTTATGATTACAGCAGCAGTTCTTAATAGGAACAAATCTACAGTATCCAGGTGAGATTATCCACTGAATCAAGGGTGAGACCTGGGCAAAGACCATTACTATAATGCCAGAAATGTATATCAGATAATTTATTGTCTAATGCTAATTAACAGCTATTAGCAAAGGCTAAAGTTTAGTTTTCATTGCTGTATGACAGTTACTCAAAAATGTATACATTATCTATTAATATTTTTCAAAAGATTAACTGCTTGTGACAGCTTAATTGATATAGGACAGAACATTGGCTACTTACTGTATGTTAGCTGTGCCATTATTGTATTTACATTACTGTATTTGTACTCATGTCCCCAAACTAAGACTAAAGCAATTGACTGCATTAATCTCTTTAACCATATTAACACATTTTGGGCCATACTAATTATAAATACTTGGCACAAATGTGCAGCAGTCTGAGGTATTTAAGTGATTAAGTGACTGTGTAGTGTACTAAATGATCATTCTTGCATACTACTTACATATATACTACTCACATCTGTGATGAATAGTGTGGACTATACAGTACACACTGGTGAAGAATACGGTATACAAGCATGCCATTTTGAACACAGTTATAGAAAAATGCATTTATGAATTGTTCAAGCATTGTTCAATGCCTGGACAATTGAAATGTGTAAGACAGCCACTCAATTGCATGTCTTATTCATCTTGTAAATACACACTCATTGTTTATAAGGAGAACCATTTCTGTTGTTCTTGGTAAAGTCCCCACTCAGAGTGATTGTCTATAAGTGAGTGGTAGGTATGACATGATGTGTCCTCGCTTCCCCTTGCACGCACGTACCCCGTCAGTTCGCCCGTATTATAATGTAGGCATCTGTTGTCAGGAATCCTAATGCTTACGCCAGCATGCATAAGTCATCCCTCTCTCTGTCCCTTTCCCTCTCTCTCTCTCTCTCTCTCTTCTATAGCCTACACTCAACAGTAGACTCTTCTTCCTTTAAGGATTGACAGTCCCTTTCTCTCTTTCTCTGCCTGGGTTCTGAAAAGCTTTTCATGTGACATGAAGTGATATTTCCTTAATGGTATAATGAAATGTTAAATATTTTTACTGTCAATGCTGAATACAGGAACACATCTAAATCATAGGGCACGTTATTCAGGGTCAGGGGCCCAGGAACACTAGGCACAAGGTTGGAATACCCTGGATGGGATTCCAGTACATCACAGGGTGCCGTGCACACACACATTCACACACTCATTCACAACCAGGGGCAGATTAACCCATATTCTACTTTAACTACTTTAACTTCTTTAACCTCTTTAACATTTGCTGTCTCCAAAATGGTGTCCTTCTCCTTACAGTCTACAGAATGCATTGTACAATGATGATATATAGAATAGAAACACAAAATAGAAAAATGAAAAATGAAAGACAAAGTTATTTCTAAATATAGGATCATATTCAAATTCAGATCCAATTTTGTGGCATGAAAATTCTATTGTCACTTTAGGGAATGTCTGACAGGTCTAATCCTTCGTTCTGCCCACACAGCTCATAGCTGTTGTATATTCTCAATAAGTAAAGATTAAAAACTGTATATTAAAACTATCCTCTATCCACTAACACTTATTTGGCCTCATTATACAGATTCTTAGAATGACATTCTTCCAACTTTACCATTAAAATGGTAAAACAAACACAACAGATGCCTGATCTTTTCCATGCACAACTTGCACATTGTCACTGGTTAGATCTTTCTTCAACACTAGCAATGGTTTCTGGTGATATCCTCATGTAAGGACAATTGAATCAGAGCTGGCTAAAGTGATTAGTGACCCACTGCATGCCTCACATTGTGGATGTGTTTTTGTTCTGGTTCTGTTGGACATGAGTGCAGCATGTGCTACTATTGACCATGACACTTTCTGGACAGGATTAGAAATGCAGTCGTGTTAGACAGACAATTTACTGCCTGATTTAGGTCTTATTTAACAGCCTGTTGCCTGTTTGTTATTTTTTAAAAAATGAAGACTTTTCAGAGCCTAAAAAAGTAAAGGTCAGCATGGTGGTGTAGTGTGTAGCATTGCTGCCTCAGTGCTCCAGGGTCACTGGTTTGATTAGTGAGCTCAGGTTACTGTCTGTGTGGAGTTTCTGTGCATGTTCTCCCTTTGTCCATGTGGGTGGACCTCTGGGTTCTTTGGTTTCCTCCCACCTCCCAAAATATGCATGTAGGTGGATTGGCTATGCTAGATTTCCCTTAGGTGTGAATAAGTGTGTGAATGTGTGTGCCCTGCAATGAACAGGTGTCCCATCCAGCGTGTATTCCCGGCTCACAGGCAGTGTTCCCAGGTTACTGAAGATGAATGAATAAAATATTAATATGGTGTCCTACAAGGTTCTGTTTTGGGTCTCTTATTATATTTTATATTTTATCTATTTTATATTTTATTATATTTCATATCTAGCCACCTGGGCATGTCATTTACAAACACAATGTTAGATTTCACTTCTGTGGTGATGATACATAATTATTTTCCCGAAGGCGTGAGGTGGGAATACACCCTGGATGGGACATCAGTCCATTGCAAGGCACCTTGCACACACATACAGGCAATTTAGAGTAGCCAGTCCACCTGTCAGCATGTTTTTAGACAGTGGGAGGAAACCGGAGAACCAAGAAGAAGCTCACATGGACACAGAGAGAATATGTGACACTCCATGCAGACAGTATAAGCTGAGCTCAGGATCAAACCAGGAGCCATGGAGTTACATGCACTGATTAACATTGGCTCTTTACTATGCTTTATTATAAATACCTTTTTTAGGCCATCTAATCTTTATACTTTGAGATATTATTACAGGGTGTCCCAAAAGTCTCCATACCTAGGGGAAATAAAAAAAAACCAACATTTTTTAGCAAACTGTAACTTCATTTACAAAACAGCCGCTACATCATTGCCATTTCTTTGTAAACACACATGGAGTTGTCACTCCCAACTTTGGCTTCCAGTTTGGCAACAGTGTCGTGTGTGATATGCTTGCCATGTTTCCTGTTAAAGTCCATCGCAACCTTGCGACAGCTTCCTGATCCAGCCATGCCGATGATTTCAGTACGTTCTTCTTTTATCAAAGGCATTCTTAAAGGCTTTCAGGAAAAAAAAAAATATAAACCAAGTATAAACTAAGTAAAACTAAGTAACTAAGTAAAAATTTTGGAAGATATTTTGCCAAAAAGTGTTAATTTCCCCTATGTATGGAGACTTTTGGGACACCCTGTATTATTATTATTATTATTATTATTATTATTAGTGATGCAAATAATTAAAAAAATAATTTGTTCATTCTCAGAATTCACTAAGGAATAACTGCCATGTCGTTTGCGTTATTAACTGAGATTCTTCTCTCCAAACAAATGCATTTGAGCTGCTATTGTTCCTCCATTGCTGTAATCTTAGACGCTGTTACCATAAAACATTTGCTGTGATATGGCTCCTTGGGTTTCAGAGGGAAAAAAGCCTGCCATTGTTTCCTCTGTTAGTGAAACACAGCACTGCAGATATCATCAGGGCAAGGCTGCTAATTCCAGCCACTGAATTCTTCCACTGCAATTAGAGGTGCTCGCCAGAGCGCTTACCGCCATGAATGCCTGTTGTTAGTGGATACCTGTTGTTATGGTTACAGTTTCCCTCTGCTGATGGCAACAAGACCTGAAGTGCTCGTGAGCTCAGCGTCAGTACAGAGACACTAGACATAAACGCTGTCTTTTCCCTCAGTTCCTCAGCAAACACACTCATGTACATAGACATACACACACACACACAAACACACACACATACTCAAGAAACTGGCATGCACAAAATCACAAACACATATCCAGGTACATCCAGATGAATGCAAAAGTTTTCCCTGATATCCCTTTACTTTTAAATAATAAATGGAGGAACAACAAGGGATAACAAAAAACGCCAAAGCATTGGTTTCATCCTTATCAAAATATTCATAAGTGGTCAAAAACTATACTGTATGTTCACACATTCCCAACGAAACAATCAAATTTAGGTCAGTTCAAGTTTTCATCCCCTGTCTGAATGTGTAATAAATATTCTTTAACCAAATGTATGTCCACCCTTCACCTAACGAATGCCTCTGACCTCTTGAGTATCATCTGAACAGCATGTTCAGATTTGTTCCTGACACATCTGTGCTAAATCTGTCAGATTGTTTGGCGATTTTTCTGTTGACTTTGCCTCATGTTTCAGTTCATGGTCCTGTTGCAGGATGCACCCACGCTTCATAATTAACTTCTTGATTGATGGTAAGAGGTTTTTTTCTAGGATCTGAACTTCATATATTGAACTTCATTCATGCAACCTTTCACCTTCTGCAGAGATCTTGATGAAGACTCACATCCCCAAATCATCAGACAACCTCCACCATGTTTATCTGTAGAAATGGTATTCTTCTTTTCAGAGGCAGTGTTCTGCACCAGAGGAGTTTGAACCCCACCGGAAAAATTGTATGATAGTTTCCAATGCTTACAGGTGGTTAATATCACACATCACAGCTACAGCACAGCTCATTATACATGTGTCAAAAATTGTGCTATAATAACGTTCCTAAAAGGCCCTGAGAGGTCAAACAAACACGTCCCTTACTTTGTTAAATCATATTTTATTGGCTGACAGCTGCTATGTTGTGAAAGAGGATTAAAGAATCAGGATCATGATTTCCCCCCCCCATTTTTGTCTGAAAATTGTTAGCAGCTAGCTACACTCTGAGCATTGAGGTGGTAGCTGATGACGTACTGGAGGTGTGCTGCTGGAGAAAAAGAAGAGTAGATCTAGTTTCATAAGGTGTCATTTTCCCCCCATTACCATCACATTCATTTAATCTCTTTCAGTAGAGCTGTAATAATGGTATTTGATTTCCTATGCCTATTCATTTTATTTATGTGGCAAGAGTGATTTCATCCACCGTTTTGATCTTTGTGAATGTTTTCTTTTTTGGGGGGTCTTCTGCAGGCTGCTTTCCTGATCCTATTGAAACTTCTGGTATTCACTTTGTAACTTTACTGCTCAAACCAAAATGCATGAAATTTACCTTGTTCCCTAGAATATAATAACTTGACTTCAATAGGACTTAACAAACTACAAACAATGTATAGCTCATTAGTCACTTTAAATTAGACTACTGACTAGGGGATGTCTAAGTGGACGCAAACTTAAAACATATCTCCTGACTTTGTCATTTAGGCAATGAGGTAAGATGCTTCAATAGAAAAGCACCTTTACATAAAAAAAAGGAATGCTGTTTTGTCAAACAAAATGTAAAACAGAGCTATATGTTCAATTTTGTGTCCAGAAAACATATGGGATGCAAACTGTATACACACATGTGCATCTGTACAAAATTGCTACAGAAGTTGTGCATGCTGAATTTATCTCCACTCAGGCCAAAGTACACCGAAATAATCCTACCAATTAATGCTGACAAAGAACAAAGCGTAGCTCCTTTTAGTTTATCAGAATAACTGCTATGCCTCTTAATTATATTTTCACATCTGTTTGTTTCTGCATCTGGGCTAATTATGGTACCAGGCACTCAAAGAAAGGCACTTTTGTTGTTGTGTCTTTGTGTTTGTGTGCCTAACTGCAGGTCAGTCCTGACATGTGCACTGATGATAAGGAAAATCTGTTGAAAATGTTAGTGTTAATGTGATCAAAAGTCCATATCCACTACATAACAATTTCATTGTAGCCAAGGGCTGGTTGTTCACTGGTGCTGTTATTTTGGGTTGCTGTGGGTGTTCAGACACTGCTTTCATCTGTGGGATTCACAGCTGTCATACATATATATATATATATATATATATATATATATATATATATATATATATATATATATATATATATTTAACACTTTAACAATTTAAGTAGGTCACATCTCTTAACCAGCAAGGTAAAGGGCACTACCTTGTCTTCATCATTCTCTCAGCATCTTTTCTATTCTGTGTATCCATGTTCCAGTGAAATGCAAGCCTGGTATCATGTTTCTCGGGCCTGTCATTTTTAATGTGGCCAACACAGGAAACATCCAAGGTCACTGCTTCACCAAAGGAGGCAGCATTTTTCTAGAACAACAGCAGCCATTTGCTTGTGTTTATACACACATGAACACAGATGTCCCACAGGAGTCACTGAGGATACTATGCACCATATTTACACTCAATTTCACTAGCTGCTTTATCCTAGTTCATAAGGAGCCTATTCCAGGGACACATGAGGTGGGAATACACCCTGGGTATCATACACACACTCATTTACATTTACATTACATTCATGGCATTAGGCAGATGTCCTTATCCAGAGCGACTTACAGAAGTACTTTGAAGTTTCTATCAATAAATAAATCCTGATACTGGTTCACAAGGTCACGGACTATCAGTCTAAAAAATTCTGTTGGGGAGGTAATATAGTAAGAAAAGCACACAGGCACCACCAGATTTTTTTTTTTTTAATAAAGTGCTAATTTAAGTACTTCATGAAAAGGTAGGTCTTTAGTCATCATTTGAAGTAGATGCTAACTAAGACTCTGGAGGTTATGTACATTTAACAATAAAGATTTGGGGGTTTTCAGGGCTTGATACAATGGGTGATACCATACACCCAGTCTGTGATTAAAAAAAAAAGTAATCTTTTTGTAAAACTAGAATGTATTTATATACCTATACCTTCTCACATTTAAACCCACCATCCCCACTTTATTTATTTATTTATTTACAAATCAGTCACTGAATATGTTATTCCTTTCTGTGTGCCAAAGAAAGTTAACCTACTTAGGCATGCCCTCAGGCATCCTCAGCCATGTTTTTAAATGTGATTCTGACACTTGTACACCTGTCATAAAGAGATCACCCAGCAAAATACACAATACACTTCTATCAAGGCCAAATCTTGTTTTTTTCTGTGTGTGAATGATTATGTAAGAAATAAAGGGAAAGGATTTAGAAGCCCAGGAGTGTGTGGTGTAATTGTGACAGATGGGCAAAGCCAGATGTCCATTGTAACCGAAAATACAAAAGTCCTGACAGATGTTACAGCAAAAAAAACTCCATATACAGTATAAGGTACATGTAGGTTAATGTCAGCCATTCAGTAAAGAGCCAAACTCCAAACTAAACTCCAAAATGCTGTTAGCATATCCACAAGTCATTAGTACCCTTTAAACTGAAGATCAGGTAATCAGTATATGCTTATTCACTTGGTAAACATATAACTATTTAAAATAAATTTTCCTTCTTATGGTTCAATTCAAACTTCTCTATCAGGTTCCAGCTGCTCCTGGGGGATAAGTAGACAGATCCCAGGCCAACTGTAAGATATAATCCCTTCAGGTGAGTCCTGGGTGTGCCCTGAGGTCTCTGTCCAGTGCCTTATACAACTCTAGCAGGATCTGAACAGCTGCCATCTTTAAAAGGTGTCTGACACACCTCAACTGGTACCTCTTGATTCAGAGAAGCAACAGCTCCACTCTAAGGCTCACCCAAATAACCTCACCTAATAATGGAGAGTATGCCCAGATGCAGAGGAACCTAATTTCTACAGCCAGTACTCATGACCTTATTCTTTCAGTCACTACCCACAACACATGACCACAGGTGAGGATAGAGACCTGCTGTAGACTGACCAGTAAACAGAGAGCTTCCTCCAAAAACTTAGCTCCTGCTTCACCACTACAGACCAGTGCAGTGACCCTAACACTACTGCCACTGACCCAATCCCTTTGTCAAGCACATTCTTACTAAAATGTCCTGTGTGGAGCCTGCATTTTTCCTACTTGTTCCTGAGTTGACCTAATGGATGAATTCTGAATATCAACTCCAGAACCCTGGTATAGAGTTTACCTGGGAGGCTGAAAAGTGTGATTTTCATATAACTGGAATACACCCTCTGGTCCCCTTTTTTAAATATATGGACAGCCATCCCAGGTTGCCAATTACATGGAACATTGAAGACGTGTGTTAACCACACAACCCCAAACTTATCCAGTGCTTTCACCGCCTCATGGGTGAAATCTCATCTACACTGCATCTACAATCATCTGCACTTGCTTGCAGAATTTGTGCATGGTCTCGCCTCCTTGTCCTGAGGCGCCTAACAGACTGCCAGCACATCTTTGTGGCCACCCAAAAAGTATTTTTTTCCACGGCCTTTCCAAACGCCTGAGCTTTTGCTTCTGGGGTGCTTTTTCCCACAGCTCCTTTGGCCCTCCTGTACCTTTTAACTAAATAAGGAGAGTGCTCCACTAGCTCCATACTCAGAAGGTCTTCTTCTTCAACTTGCCATCATTTGAAAACTGTCCTAGTGCCCTAGGATAGCTGCCATGACAGGCACTGACAACCTTCCAGGTACAACTGCTTTGCCGCTCTCTCTACGATTGAGAAGTTGAAAACAAAACTGTCGCTCTCTTGTTTTTTTTTTATTTTTGCTTCAAACCGGCATGCTTCACAGAGACTGCCCTTTTGGCCATCACTGAGCAGTTACATGCTGCTAGATCAGCCAAACTGTCTTCAGTCCTCATTCTCCTTGACCTTTCAGCAGCGTTTGACACAGTGAACCACAAGACTCGCTTGTCCACCCTCATGAGTCTATGAATTCATGGTGCAGCATGGCAATGGTTTGCTTCCTACCTGGAAGGTCGGTCATATCAGGTGACATGGAGGGGATCCAAATCTGCTCCCCGCAGACTGTCCACTGGTGTCCCACAAGCCTCAGTACTTGGTTATCTTCTGTTCTCCCTCTATACTCGATCTCTTGGTGCAGTCATATCCTCACATGGGTTGACACTCAACTCATCTTCTCCTTCCCTCCCTCAGACATTCATGTTTCTGCTCGGATATCAGCATGTCTGGCAGACATCTCATCATGGATGACAGCTCATCAGCTGAAACTTAATAGCAGCAAAACTGAACTGCTGTTCATCCCAGGTGATTCATCCCCATGTCAGGATCTTGCAATCTCCCTGGACAACTCTCTGATCCCGCCTTCAGTTACTGCACGTAACCTTGGGGTAACCATAGACAATCAACTGTCCTTCTCCTCTCACATTGCTAATCTGACACATTCATGTCGATTTCTCCTTTATAACATCAGAAGAATTCATCCATTTCTTTCCACACAGGCTACACAGGTGCTTGTTCAGTCCCTTGTCATTTTGAGACTGGACTACTGCAACTCACTCCTGGCAGGTCTGCCTCTGAGCGCCATTCGTCCTCTGCAACTGATCCAGAATGCAGCTACACGACTGGTTTTCAACCTTCCTAAGTTCTCCCACACCACCCCATTGCTGCGCTCCCTCCACTGGCTTCCTGTAGCTGCCCGCATCAGATTTAAAACACTGATGCTTGGCTACAAAGCCAAAAACGGACCAGCATCCACTGCATGCATCGAGACTCTTCATTCTTCTGGCACCTAGATGGTGGAATGAACTTCCCCTAGATGTCCGAACAGTTACTGTCTGAGTGCTTGTTACTATATTACCTTCCCAACAGAGTTTTTGGACTGATGGTATTCTTAGTTTGTGACCTAGAGAAGCAGTATCAGAATGTATTTATTGATAGAGACTTCAAAGCACTTTTGTAAGTCGATCTGGATAAGAGCATCTGCCAAATGCCATAAATGTAAATGTAAATCCCATATGCATTTAAGTGCAACAGTTTGTATAACCTAATGATTAAACAAAGAAATCAAATTTAATTTATAGTATGACATTTAATATGTTAGGTTATGTTAATTATTTTCTGGCTTGATGAAAGCAAAAACCTATGATGCACTTTATTTTCATGAGTAATAAAAACAGTAATACTTTAACATAATCTTTACAAATAAGCAGGTATTAATATATGGATTAATGCTTGCACAAGGATGAAATAAAACATGCACTAATTCTAAGCACATCAGGAAATAATGAGGCTTATATATTAACAGCCTCTGAGTCATATTAAATAGCCATTATTAATGGGAACTGTTACATATTAACATCTTGTTAACTGATTCTGTTATTTAAAATCATGACTTTCAGTTTTCATAAAGATCATTTGCATAAAAATGGCTTTTTTGTACACAGTGTAGATTATCTCAAACTTTAGGCATTTAAGTAAAATGGAACAGTTACGAATTCAAAGGCAAAACCACTAAAAATTTGCTTTGACATCAAACATGATTGGCGTAACCATTGGTGTAATTATTGACATATTGTTATAAAAATGAGCAACAATATCACAGGAATTGAACCATTCAAGCAATTGTTAAGAACTGTAGCATAATAAAGCTATGTTAAGTACCACAGGTGAAAATTTGAACAATATGTACAGTATATTTCATTTGTATTTATATTATATCCTGTGTTAGGGTTTAGTTTATAATTGGGGTGCTGGAAAACAAAAATGGGTCTAAAATTGCCAGTACATTATAGCCTATATTTTGGGATAACCTATTATGAATACTGCAAGTCATGATATTAAATTGTAGAACATGTTAATGAGATGTTAAATGTTACTTAACTATTACCATTATTAATAGCTGTTCATATGACTCAGAGACTGTCAGTGTATACACTTCATTATTTCCTGATGTGCTAAGGATTAGTGCATGTATCAATTCATATATAAATATAGGGTTAATTCATGTGTATTGGGACATCTGGGAAATTGGGATAGTATAACTTAACAACATTTATTTTCTGGCCTGAAGAAAGCAAAAACCTATGTTACCAAATCCTTCCAGTATAACTGCTTGATAGGAATAACGTGACTTAATTCGTGTAACATCATATGAAGGGGTGTGGTCAGCATCAAACAGGAAGTTGGGCACAAAAATTTGGACTAGGAAAAATGAGATGCTTTAGCTATTTTTTTTTTCATAAGGTTATAAAATTGTTATGACTAATATATTTCACATATTTATGATGCATACACATAAAATGTACTACAGTAACAAAATAAGCATAAAGATACTTCAAATCAGGTACATATGTTTATAATAATTATTTAAAAAAAATTTTTTTTTTTACTGTGTAAATATTTTCATACTGAATTTTAGGGAAAAAACGAGTTATGGGTTTGGAAAATATTGAAGCCTGTTATTGCAGTTATTGCTGAAAGAAATGAATTATACAGTGTTACTGGTATTGTTATTTGTACTAGTATTATGCTGTGTTCCTACAAGATTAGAATATGCTGATGAGTTTGGAGAATATGTCCCATTACTGAAATATGTCCTGTTACTGAAATGTGTCATGTTACTGAAATTTGATTTCTTGATGCCATGAATAAGTATGCTACAAATAATAATGTTTTAAACATGTTGAGGATCAAAGTAAACACCAAAACCAATGAAAATGTGCCCCAAATTCCCAAACATGTTGTCCCAAGTTCCCAAACATGTTGTCCCAAATTCCCAATCATGGTGTCCCAAATTCCCAAACATGTTGTTCCATATTCCCAAACATGTTGTTCCAAATTCCCAATCATGGTGTCCCAAATTCCCAAACATGTTGTCCCAAATTCCCAAACATGCTCTCAAAAAAACCCCAAACATTTTGTCCCAAATTATCAAACATGCTGTCAAAAAACACCCAGACATGTTGTCCCAAATTCCCAAACATGTTGTCCCAAACTCCCAAACATACTGTCCCAAATTCCCAAATATATTGTCTGAAATTTCCAAACAATTCCCTGAATATGTTGATGAAATTCCCAAACAATTCCCACCGCGCTGAACGATGTTGTAAAAAAAAACAGACATTTTGTCCCAAATTCCCAAACATGTTGTCCCAAATTCCCAAACATTTTCCCCAAATTCCCAAACATTTTCCCCAAATTCCCAAACATGTTGTCCCAAATTCCCAAACATGCTGTCAAAAAACACCCAAACATGCTGTCCCAAATTCCCAAACATGTCATTAAACATGTCATTCGGTCAGTCTCGCTTCTTTAGAATATGATCTAAACATTTTTCCTTGGCATAGATATTCAACACTTGGAGTATATCAGAAACATAGACCTTCCTTCACTGCACACACAGCTTTCTTTAATTCAGAGGGGAATGATGGAGGTGTGTGAATGCTTCTAAGCGACGGGAGGATGAGGAGGTTCCCTCTCTCGGTGACACTGTGAGGATTCCCTCACCGCGCTGAACGATGAGCGCTGTTTTCACGTCAGGAAGCATCCTCGTTATTTTGTCATCCGGGTCTTCAGCTCGCCTCTCGCGGCTTTATTTACTTTCCAGTTACCACAGAGCTCGCGCTGGCGCTCCGTGCGCGCGCTCGTTATCTGTCACGTTAAAACAGCGTTAACATTTTTAAAACTTCAGTGCGAAATCCAGTTGAGAAAACTGTTACTAATAAGTGAATCTGATCGAAATCTACAGGTCTTTTTTTTATGTTTTCCTGGTGAATATTTCATGGCTCCGGAATGGAGATAGCCTTGGTGAGTTTGGAGAACGGCGGCGCGAGAGGGAGCGCGAGCGATGCCAGAGAAGGCTGCCGTAGCGCGCGGGACGAGTGTGTGAAGGAGCTGAACACGGAACCGAGCTCGTGGAGAATGAACGACGTGAGCGACACGTTCAGCTGCGCCGAAAGCGCCGTGGATGCGCTGCTGCGCGCCGACCGCGTCCCTCACCTCTTTGACGAGGACCTGTCGGACGTGGTGGACGTGATGGACAACTTGGAGCATGACGGGAGCAATGAGCGCGTGCTCATTAACATCGCAGGTCTGAGGTACGAGACACAGCTGGGTACCCTAAACCAGTTCCCTGACACCTTGCTGGGAGACCCAGACAAGAGGATCAAGTACTTTGACCCACTTCGGAATGAGTACTTCTTTGACCGCAACCGGCCGAGCTTTGATGGGATCCTGTACTTCTACCAGTCAGGTGGGAAAATCCGGAGGCCCGTCAACGTGTCCATCGATGTATTCGCTGATGAAATACGGTTCTACCAGCTGGGCGAAGAGGCTATGGAGCGCTTTCGAGAAGACGAGGGCTTCATCAAGGAAGAAGAGAAACCCCTACCGCACAATGAGTTTCAGAAACAGGTGTGGCTCATTTT
This sequence comes from Pangasianodon gigas, assembly GCA_022758105.1. Taxonomy (NCBI): domain Eukaryota; kingdom Metazoa; phylum Chordata; class Actinopteri; order Siluriformes; family Pangasiidae; genus Pangasianodon; species Pangasianodon gigas. The sequence continues at coordinate 16,871,622 of CM040471.1, read as the reverse complement.
TGAGTACCCCGAAAGCTCGAGTCCTGCCCGTGGCATCGCCATTGTATCTGTGATCGTCATCACCATATCCATCATCACTTTCTGCTTAGAGACGTTGCCTGAGTTCAGGGATGAGAGGGAGCTTCAAGGAGCGAGCAGGACAGCTGCCAATTCCACTTTACAAGCTCGCCCATCACTCACATTCTCCGACCCCTTTTTTGTCGTTGAGACCACCTGTGTGATTTGGTTCACCTTTGAGCTTATTGTCAGGTTCTTTGCCTGCCCCAGCAAGTCAGAGTTCTCCAAAACGGTCATGAACATCATCGACATCATGTCCATCATGCCTTACTTCATCACAGTAGGGACAGAGCTGGTGGAGCAGCAGCACGGTCAGGATCATGACAACGGACCGCAGCAACAGCAGGCCATGTCGCTGGCCATCTTGAGGGTTATTAGACTAGTGAGGGTGTTCCGCATCTTCAAGCTCTCAAGGCACTCCAAAGGTCTCCAGATCTTGGGGCAGACTCTGAAGGCCAGCATGCGAGAGCTAGGCCTGCTCATCTTCTTCCTTTTTATCGGTGTAATCCTTTTCTCAAGCGCTGTGTACTTTGCTGAGGCTGACGAGCCTGAGTCCCATTTCTCCAGCATCCCAGATGCCTTCTGGTGGGCTGTGGTTACAATGACCACCGTGGGCTATGGTGACATGAGGCCCGTAACAGTTGGAGGCAAAATTGTAGGCTCACTATGCGCCATTGCTGGTGTGTTGACCATTGCACTGCCCGTGCCTGTGATCGTATCCAACTTCAATTATTTCTACCATCGAGAGACCGACCAGGAGCAAGCTGCACTCAAGGATGAGCCCTCCAGTGATGTCCACGGATGCAGCAGGTCGCCTCCGAATTCCACAGGAGATGTAGAAAGTCAGGACACACCGGTGGGAAAGGCCAACATTAAAGCAAACAGCAGCGCAGACATTAAAGATTCCCTCTATGCCTTTTGCTTAGACACAAGGGAAACAGACTTGTAGTGTTAGTTTGCATTATGAACGTCAGTCACCAACATTGTAAGGTGTGTTGATACCTTTAAATTTAGTTTTATCAGTATAGATTGGTCAAAAAGATTAAGACGCTCGAAGTCTTATAGACTGGTATACGTCTTTGCACACCCGAAATGATCAACATGTCGCCGCAGTGCTTGAAGGTTTTTTTTTTTTTTTTCATTTGACCCCTAACAGAGCTACTTGTTTCTATAAATCCAAGCTGGACACAATTAATACTTTAAGAATTAACACTTTAGGTGTCGGTTCAAAACAACCCAAATTGAAGAAAATTTCTTTTCTGAAATGTACTGTGTTAAATGTGCCGTGTCAGGATCGTGGTTGCTGATATGGTTGTTTCAATCGCAACAGAAATCATGGAGCTTCAGTATTTTGGATTGTTTCATGCATGGAAGCACATAAATCATTTGAATAAATTATAGAGACCTCCAAAGCACAGTTTAGTATTTTATTTTACACATGGAGTATGAAGATTCATACTTTTTCACATCTGTTAAAATAGATTAATTCCATTAAAAATGGAAAGTGTAAAAGTACTACCCACAAACATGGAGAGCTTGTTTTTTTCTGATTTCGTAAGGATAAGACTACTTTTTTTCTGACCTGGACATCAGAATCAGGATGGACAGAGAGGCATATGGGGAATAAAGGATCCATACCTGGCAGTGAGAGCATTTCCAACACAAGTGTGCTCAATACTAATCTTCATCAAGAGGATCACCTCTAGGCTATCTTACAGATAAAAGGTCAGTAGCTTCATTCACTTTTTATTTTCACAAACCATTGTTGAATTTTCAACATTGAATTAGCTCAGTGTTACTGTGGGTCCAAATGCACATCCATAAGTGTGCTGATATAAGTTGCCCATATACACAAGTTTTTCTTCATAGGTCTTCTGACTACACAAATCAGCATTGTGTTTGTAAAAGTTGGTGTAATTATGGATCCAGTAACAGAAGAAATAAAATGAAAATGAAAATATATTTTTGGAGTTTGTTAAATATGAGCGACAGGTATGCAGGTGACGTCCCTTAGACTTCTGTTGTGCGTGAGAGTTTGGTAAATGTTTTTTTTTTTTTTTTTTTCATGCAGGGAAATGTGTTGAAATTCTTGTTAGATGAATGCAAAGATGTTAAAGATTAGGCTGAAATACACTACAGTAGCCTAATTCCTTCAAGTCAGGCAATTGTGATTAGGCATTGGGTTTGAGCTGAGCAGGTAAAATACATTTGTTCACAAGAAAATCCATCCTTCTGACACCATCGTGAGTCACATGATCAGTAAAGACAAGAAAGCCAGTTGCACTGGCAGCTGTACATACCCAGGCCACAGTGATTCACAGATCAGGTGGTAAGCTTTGGATCATGAGTGCTTTTTTCTCTTTCCACACATTTTCTTCTTCAGTCATACAGGTTCTTGTTAATATTATCTAATCTGTTTATAAGAATTAAGATTTTTTTTAGAATACTGTAACCTGGCCTTTTTTTTAACTTAAGGTTAAATAAAGGTGTAATGAATAAAATGTTTTGTGTGGCATGAGAAGACAGTTGAAAAAAAAAACATTTCCATGAATAAACATGAATAAATATTTGTCAAATAATCAAATAAAAATTTGATCACAAAAAAAAAAAAAAAAAATTCCAGAATCAGTTTTACCTTTTTAGCTGTAAGAAATTTACCTCCTCTATTTTTGTCAGGATAAATGTGGCTGATAAAGGCACAGATCTTGAACAGTGTACATATATTAATTTTTTTTGGTGTATTTTTTGATCACAGTTTAGTAATCCCACAGCATATTAGAGCACTAGAGTTCATATACAGGCTGATACTAGCTTTGTGTCTGGTTTGGCCGCATTTGGCTCAGAGTAAGGGTGGATATGAGCCTGTACAAAACGAGCGTGAACACTGCTAAACAGAGGACTAAGAAAAGCCTGAAACCTTCTGAATTATTACAGTGCATTTCTAATCATTGCAAAAGGAATTCATCACTTGCTACATAATCACGTAGCTACATTTATCTATTTTGTTCCTATAACCTATGTATCCTATAACTACTAGCTATTAAGCAATGAGTAAGCTCTCACTTCAAGATCGTCATGAATCACCTGCCCTTGGTGGGCGAAACTGGTATAACATCCTAATTGTTAGCATTTAGCTTCCCCAATTCTTTTTTTACCGAGTCTCACAAAGGGCAATCAGCCTACCCCTGTAGTTGGTATACACACTATTTGTTAGCCAGTTACCTCAAAATTTTTCATATGTTGCCCTAACAGTGCACTTCAACAGCAGGAAAAAAAAGGGGAGGGAAATTTATTAAGGCTAAAATGGTAAAATCGATGCTGGAATTTGCCAAAATGCCATAAATGTAAATGTAAATCTACTACACCTGGTTTGCTATGTTACAGGACAGTCATATCAGGATAATACATGACGTGATTATTTTTGCTTTATGCAGAGCTCAGTGAAGTGCTCTTCATAAGGTTGCTGACTCGCCTATGCCTACATCCTGAAAAGTGTTCTTCGTATATGTGCAAGTTTATTGTTTGTGAATGAAAACATTATTCGGTTGTAATTCTGGACTGTTTATTTAATCCCACTCCTACCTGCTTCCGAAGGAATTCTGAACAGTTCTTGACCAGCCCTGTACGTCACCACAGAAAGTTTAACCCATACTGCCTACTTAGTTGGTTCTATCTCCCCAGAATATAAACAAATATATCATTTAAACTATGGTAACCCTGAACAGGACAAAGTGTTTACCATAAATGAATGAATGAATGAATGAATGAATGTAGTAAACACATAGCACAATACCCCACAAGCAACCCAACACTTTTAATAAATCCCTGTGTTAATGAATGTAGCCTTTCTTTATCCATCATATTCTGATCCCCAGCTCCCGTCTGCATGAAAATATAAGCTGCCTGCTCCTGCACCTTTTTTGGTTGGGCCCAGTCCTGATGCACTGGTTTATAATATATTTCACTTAATATACTGTAGATGTAAATATTCTTGAAGGAAAGCTGACAGTGTGCACTTTAACCCCTTAAACACCCAGCTTTATTATTCAGTTATTCTCATAAAGCAGATTATTAAGTTTCTACTATGAATAATTCAGTAACTACAATGAAACTTTAAAAGGGTTTGATGAGTTAAACTCATAGTCACTGCTCCATTTGAAATATTATATCCTAGAGTACAGAGCCAAAAAAACATGTCCAACTACTTACAGACTGTGCCATAGCTGGGACTAGAATCTCCATGCCACTGTTACAGATACTTTTGCATAATTAAGCAGTGCATTCACAGGGGGCTTGGATCTCTGTCTTAATGTTAAATGCTGTCACGTCTGCGAGAAGTGCTCTAAAAGCACTCTAAATCTGCAGAAAGTTTCCCCAGCTCAGTCTTGCGGGAATATGTGAAATGTGGGAAATCCAGGCTGAAAAGAACTACACTAAAGGGTGTCTATACATAGTCTAAAAGTCTCCATACATAGGGGAAATTAACACTTTTTAGCGAAATGTCTTCCAAAAGTTTTCATACTTAGTTTATATTATATATATTTTTTTCAGATAGACTTTAAGAATGTCTTTGACAAAAGAAGAACGTATTGTCAATCATCCTCATGGCTGGATCGGGAAGCTGTCGCAAGGTTGCGATGGACTTTAACAGGAAACCTGGCGATCACATCACACATGACACTGTTGCCAAATTTATTGACAAATTTAAAAAGACTGGAAGTGTTGCGGACCAACTGAGAAGTGGACATCCATGAACATCCCCTGACAAAGGCACAACCGATGTTGTGCTGGTATACTTAGTCCCTAATGTATGGAGACTTTTGAGACACCCTGTATAGCTCATATGGTTATGAAGAAACGTGATCTATTTTTCACGGCTTGGAAGTGATTGTCAATGAATGCTATTTGGAGAGTGTTATTTAACAGCAGCAGAGTTGGGGAGTACTAGTCAACCTTTTGTCAAGCTTGATCTGTAGGCAGGTTCTTTGAGCTTTGGCCAAATTTTTCATTTATGATGCTCTGGAGCCGGCATGGTGTTTGGAGATCAATGCATTATGCGATTACAAAAATTGCACACTATTAGTAGAATTAGCTATTTTAGAAAAATTATTAGACACAGTAATTCCTATGATATTAAATAAACACTGACATTTACTAATCTAAACAACGTCTGTGTATTGCCATCATTCATTGTGTATTTTGAACACAATGAATGATGGCAATACATTGTGTATTTTATACTCAAGAAATGTTCTATATGCCCAGCAAACCCATCCCACATATTACAGAGGACTAAGTAGGAAATGTGGGTATGACTGAACAAATATTTTTAACACACTGAAGCTAACAAGCTAATCATGAAACGGAAGAGAGGAAGTTCATTGGATTTCCGAATCTCATCCATAATTAGGTTAATAACAGGGACAAATGCAACTGGCAAGTCTAAAAATCTTCCATCCGTTCTGGAGGCTGAAGTGATTATAGCTGTGATGGCATGGTGTGGTGCAAGGTCACAGACCAGAAAAGGCCAACAGCATGCGGCCTTGGCACGGTTGCCATGGAATGGTTGGCATATCGACTGGCATAGAACACAGGGCAAGAGGGCAATGGGAAATGCTCCTGTGCTCAGATGACAATTTTATTGTTCATAAGACTTTTAGATCAGTGTTGTAGGTAAGAAACCTAGGACATCCTATTCGGCCTATTCAGCCTATTCTCATTGGGCCTTATTCAGAATTGGCGACTTAAGTTGACGACATACAATTGCATCAATCTTTTTATATGCATTGGAAAAGTTCCTTTTATTATTTTTTTCTGGATGCTATCAGACAGTGGCACTGAACTTAATACTGCTCCTAACTCTAGCCGATATCATGCAAAAAAATGCGCTGTATTCCAAGTTCAGGATCACATGTAACTCCGCCCTGTGCATTCAAAGCCCGCAGAAATGTCCAAGTAGCAGTTACGTCTGTAGTTTTATCAGATGTCTGAATACCACTGTGCACAATTTCTTTCAGCATTAGCTCCTCCCTGTGCATGCATAATTCTGCTCTGAATACAGCCCCCTGTTTGTACAGCTCCGTCTAACAAAGATAGATATTTTCCTTAAAGGAATAAGGAATATAGGAGTGTATGTATGCTAAACCTGTACAATTCTGCATGACTAGGGAGAAGCATAAGAGCGTTTTAAATAACGACACGCTTTCTTCATTAGAACAGGCAGACTAAGCTGCAGGGAAACACATCTGTTCCTCATGTCTGACCTGAATCTGCCTTAAAGCTCCTACTGTAACAAACAACACAACCTTTATTACTAATACAGCTCCATGAGGAATAATTGTAGCCCTATGCAAGATACATTTGTACTTGACAGTAATTTGGTTTGCCATGAGACTGGTAATGCACAATCTACTAATTTGTTTTTCAAATGCAAAGCAGCCAGAAGTATTTTTAACAATGAAAAAGGGCACGGGTTCAAGGAATTGTCTCTCTGTATTATTTCAATCCGACAAAATCTGAATTCATGCAGTTAGTACCAAACTTAGTGCAGAACTGACACTGCTGGTCGAAGGTTTTTGAACACCTTGTATTTTAGATTTTTGGGTTAAACAAGCAATGGGCTCATTTAAATAAGAAAGGAATAGGTATAAGTAAATTTAGATGTGTATGACTTTGTATTTTCTTAGAAACACCAAAAATCTAATTGGGAAAAGGCCTAGATTATTATCACTGTATTTGTGTGTTACCTGCAGGCTTAACTGGCCCATGTGTGCCCACCTTTAATAAAGTACTAATTTATAGTCACATTAGGATCAGTCCCATTAAAAACCTTTAAATAAATTTAGTTCTCCAGGTGTACCTACTATAAGTAAATACTATAAATTGTGTATGCTCATGACTGACCAGTTTTTGCTTTCTGTCATACTGCCTCTTCTTATATTGTAAAGTCTGCCACCTTGTCCTCCTGGAGGCCTGATCTTGCCTCAGTCTCTCATTAGTGATAGAATGAAGAGAGAAGTGGCCCATATGGTAGTTATTACATTCAGCTACGTGTCTGGTGGTATTCAGCTGCTAGGACATGGAGAACAGCCAGAACTGCAGTGATATGCAGGACTGAGGGTACTGTGAATGTACAGATACAAGTGATTGAATGATGGCCATCCCTGTGCTTTCCTGTTCATATGGTCAATATGACTTTGACCACTTAAAAAAAAAGGATGAATCCATGATTTCCACTTCAACGCACCACTATTCATATAGTAGAGCTGAAAATGGGTTAGAATTTTTTGGCTTAGGGCTGGCAAGCTTTGAAGCCACTTACTCTATATTAGAAAAGCTTAAAGGTCCTATATCCTAGATTGTATTTGTGTTTTATCTTTTTCCCTGAAGTCCACTTACAACATTCATGTGACTTCATGTACATAAAACACTTAGAACTCATTTTTACTTGACCATTTTCAAATCTCTCTTTATCCCTCAGAATTAAACAGGCTGCTTTGTTACTGTGTCTTTACGACTGCTACATAAATAACCTCTGTTCTGACTGAATGATCACCTCACAAGTGAAATGAGGCATACCACACTCCTGCCTGTAACACGTTTAAAACTGTATAGGAAACACTGGGAGGTAAATAATGGTATCTGCTAGTTCAAAGCTTTTAAAACGATTTAAAAAATTAATAGTAATTCTACCTTTATTGGCTTGATGACTAACTATAGCAATAGAAAATATAATAGCAAGGCAGAAGCTAGCTACACTATATGGCCAAAAGTATGTGGGCACCTGATCATCACACCCATATATGGGCCTTCTCCAAATTGTTGCCGTAATGTTGGGGGCACACAATTGTATAGGATGTCTTTGCATGCTGCAGCATTACGATTTCCCTTCACTGGAACTCAGGGGCCTAAACATGTTCCAGCATAACAATGCTCCTGCGCACAAAGCGAGCTCCATGAAGACATGGTTTGTCAAGGTTGGAATGGAACGCCGACTGCACACCAGCCCTTCTCATCTGATATCAGTACCCGAACTCACTAATGCTCTTGTGGCTGAATGAGCAGAAATCTCCACGGCCACACTCCAAAATCTAGTGAAAATCCTTCCCAGAAGATTAGAGGCTGTTATAACAGCAAAGGAGGATCAACTCTATATTAATGGCCATGATTTTGGAAAGAGATGTTCAATAAACATATGAGTGTGATGGTCAGGTGTCCACATACTTTTGGCCATATAGTGTATCTAGCTAGCGTTAGAACATAAAGAACATACTTTGTTCTATAACACTGCCTCAAAATCAGTGTATATACTGAATAGTCAGGAATATATAAATAAAAGAATCAACAATTTTACTTATGGGTGGCATGGCGGTGCAACGGGTACATGGGTTTGTGTGCATGGGTTTCCTCTGGGTTCTCTGGTTTCATCTCACCTCCCTAAAGCATGCCAGTAGGTGGACTGGCTGTGATAAATTGCTCCTAGGTGTGAATGAGTGTGTGAATGTGTGTGTGTAGTGCCCTGTGATGAACTGGCATCGCATCCAGGGTGTAATCATGCCTCATGGCCAGTGATCCTGGGTTAGGCACCAGACCAACTGTGACCCTTACCAGGATAAATGTGTTTAAATTTGAAAAGCTTTTTTAAATTTGTTCAGCACAAATTTGGAATGTTCAGGGATGTCAGGAAAAAATAAAATTCAGCTACTCCTTGAACACCTGAATCCTTTGGAAGCTTATGTAGAGACACATTTGTTTCCTGACAGCCAGAAACAGCAGTGTTTAACTGCCTGCTGTTCACTATTTCGCTCCAACAAGTGCTGTACACATCAACATGATTGGGTGGGACTAACCTGCTGTAAAATTAATGGGCGGGATTAACCTTCTGTAAAGTGGATGGGCGGGGCTAACTGGTTTTAAAGTGAATGGACAGGCGTATTTAAACATGTTCATTTCTGTGACGTCAAAAAAAAAAAAAAAAAGAAAAAAATCCAAAATGGGCTGGTTTTGCTTAGTTTTGAAACTTTAACAATTTTTACAAAATATATTATGCTCGTTTATTCCAGAACACTGTTAGTGACAGTGGTCCGAAAATCAACAGCTTGATAGTAAGAAATTTTGAGGCATATTGCTGGACGATAAAGATGTAATCTGTACAAATCTGCATAGACTGTCAGTCTCTGGGGGAGTGGCAAATTTAAAAAGATGTGGCAAATTTAGTTTTTCAATTATTTGACCGTACATTGAGGCTACTGGGAGTAATAACTGTAACCATCAGAACAGAGATTATTATCTAATTTACAAAATTTCTAGTGTCAGCTGTATGCAGAAAGCCCCAAATAAGATTAAAATCCTTCATACAATAAAAAAAAAACCAACAGCATTTCATGTAATGTATCAAACAATGGAGAGGCTGACTTGAAATTCATAAACTTAGAGTTGTCTTACATTGTTAAAGTAAATAATTTCCCCAAAACATTCATGTGCTCAGATGTTCTGCCAACCTGCAGTGCTATCATCATAGTAATTATGTACACTGATTTCACTGCTGATTCCTGCAGCATCTGCACTAGATTATCCCAAACACGCCTGTCTCATCTGCATTCTATGACCAATTGCATTATGCAGCTAGTCTCTATTACTCTCTCCAGGAAAGCTGCTCACCATGCTCTGAGGCAGCCTCTAATTAAGAGGACAGCTCTGTAGAAGATGTTATAGTGATACGTGATAATGATATTACTCCACATTTGGACTCTGGCTTTTTGAATTTGCCAATAAGAAAGACTATTTGGAAATGACTGAAATGTTTTAAAAATAGCTAATATTACAATCAATCAATCAATCAATCATTCAATCAATAAATATGGTGATGTTTATATAGCCAGTAAATCTTTCATGCTCTCCATGACTGTTTTGGTTTGGCTGATGCTAGTTTGATAATCATATTGTGCCATTTTCACAATGCAAAGATGCAACCTTCTAAATGTAGCTTTTTTTACTGTCACCAAGACAGTACGTCAAGTTGGAATCATAAACAATGGTGTTCCTTATCCTCTGAGCGCTCCCCTAATTAAAATGTCTCTATAAATTTTCTATTTAGAAATGTGACAGCTAAAAGTGTCAGCTAATATTATCATAAGTCAGGGCACACAAAACAAGCAGATTATGTGTCAGTTTTTTTATTTGTAGTTGCCTGGTGGAGATACAGGTTCAGAAGGTTGCTTTTCCTCCTGTCCAACAAACAGAGAAGGAAAATCCCTGCACCGTATTGACTTTTACAAAACACATGTATGTATGTATGTATGTATGTATGTATGTATGTATGTATAACCTCTGGTGGCATGGTGCACTTTCTTGCTGTAACTGTAGCATGCACTACTTGTTCCCGAATCCCACCACCTGTTGCACTACAATGAAGATGTAATGGTAGGAACTAGGTTTACTAAATTGTGATAAATTCACTTTCACAGATGACACACATTTTTCTTCAGAATCATGAACACATAAGGATGTGGAAACGCTGACAAGCTAAATGCAGAAGAGTAAAATGGTTATATAACACTAACGCTAGCACAACACACAGCTGAAATGTTAGTCAGAGACTTGCCCTTTTTTTCAGGGTATAAACTGAATATGCTACTGCAGGAGAGGATAAGCACAATGGTGACACAGAGTCATCCCATTCACAGGAATTTAGTCTGTTTTAACACTTATCTAGCAACCTACTTTTTAAATTACTGTGGATTGACCTCCTCAATCCATGCCCTTTTTTCCCAGAAAGTTTTGCAGTTGTTTGTCTTTGCATTATATGTTAAACATCCTGACCTTCACCAAGCCACAAAATAGTTTTTCTTCTGTGCTATCTACAATGATTTCCACTAGCTGGGCTCTTAAGAATTGCTGTCAATACTCCATTATCAGATTTCATTTAACTATCCAGAGCTTCTCTCACCTCCCGTTCATTTTCACATGAACGGGAACATTGCAAAGTGCGACATTGCACTGGAGGTGGCATCAGGTTAAATCTGGAAGTGTGCTTTCTCACAATGCTGACTGCTCCACACATACACTCCACTGAAATGTAGCATTTACCAAAATCAGCATTCTTCTTTTTCACTTAGCTGTCTGACTGTAGGAAGCTATGCAAAGCAGCCTTGCTTTATAAAAGTTCCATCAGCAGCTTGGATGGATGAGCTACAATACCTTCCCTTAATACCTGTGACTCATCTCCTGGTTTGCAGTTGCAGTAGGCATGAGTGGGGACTGGGTGGATGGATGTTGCAAGGTGTCTAAACAGAATTATTTTCAAAGTTGTCCATCTTCTAACCAATTCTACATTAACTCTATGAAGTAATATGGAATTATGCAGTGACCAGTGTTAAATACATCTAAACTATTTGATTTTCTTAACAGTATTTCTGATGAACAGTATTTCAGTCTTAGCATCTTCTCAATCCAGCTTTGGAGGGAGGGCCCACACCTTTTAACAGTCAGGTTTTCCAACGCAGGATTGTTTTCAGCACAGAGGGTTTTCCGGTTCCTCTGTAACATGAGAAGCTGCAATTTCTTTGTCTTTTTTTTTGAGAGGAAAAAAGCAACCAATGATGGATGGACTGTTTATAGCTGTTGTATAGCTGTAATGTAAGTGATAATATGAACTAAGTTGTTTCTGTTAATTAACATTAAACTATAAATGTAACTATAAATAGATAAAAAATTCATGTGTTGTTCCAAATAAATACAAAATTTGTTAGTGTTGGCAAATATGTGATATGTGATATAAGATGAGTAAAATACTTTGGGACATACTGTTCTTGGTAAATAATAAACTACAGGACATTAACATCACACTAGCTCATTGTTGATTATTTTCCTTCAATGGCATGTCCCGTCTTGTTTTATTCCTTACATAAGTTATACATTATAAATTATTTTCACATCTGGTGCACGTAGTTACATCGTCAGACACTCTGATAGAAAAGCTGAGGAAGGTAACACTGAGGGATGGAGAAAGTGAGCTGCATGCACAGGATAGCTAGGATTGCAAGAGAATGGAAGCATTTCAGTACACACCCCAGTGGTGTTAATTGTCTATGAACAGCAAAGGTTGATACACAAATAAATATGTCAGATTCCAAGGAATTGACATTCCAAGTGGAGAGTAGAGACATCATAAACTGCAGAGACAGGTTGTGGGGTATATGTGGAAGTCTTGATGATTTCTTTTCATTGAACAGGTGAATGTGCTGTGAGGAGGTGGCAAGCCAGTTGTCAGTAGGCTGGTGACACTGTACACTCGAGAGTAGGACTGTCACAGTTATTACATAATCGCTTAATGCCTGGGCTACACTTCAAGATTTATACAATACTGACTGGTGTTGAAAATGTGACAGACCCCAGATAAAATGACAGATTTCTCTAATTCACTAATGAACTGGATCATCCGTTAGACATTAAATCCTTCTCAACCTATGATCCTAAATCTCAGAATCTGGGAGTTTGCAGAATTTTTTGTGAACTTTAGATGCAACAAATATGGTGGCTGACAGTTCAGATCAGCTGTCATTGGTTATCAGTCCTTCATGTAAGGAGCCAGGATTGTGGGATTTTTATGGGGTTTTTTTTAAACATAAGACGTAAGTCTCTGTTCCCTGACACAACAGAATATTATGTTGTAAATATAGCACAAGTTTAATATTTACAATGTGCCACTGTACAACATGCATGGGGTCACATCTCAGATTGTGAGACATCATAACGCTGGTTAAAATGGATACTTATCAGCTGTATTTGATGCAAGTCAGACTTGTCAGGTTGTGTAAAAGTGATTCAGAAACAGGTGTTGGACTCTAGTGTGATTCAGTGATTGAATCCAGATCCTGAAATGTATCACCCAGTGTAGAGACCTATAAATATGTTTTAAAAAAAGGGGGGGGGGGGGGGGGGGGG
>CM040471.1:16821674-16858520 GCA_022758105.1 Pangasianodon gigas | reverse complement strand
CTATTCTACATTCAGAGCTTGGGTTATTGGTGTTATCACTGGAATAGACAATATGTTAAAAATAAATAGCCTTAAAAAAGCTGATGTGTCCCAGACAGAATTTGAGTTTGATGCCCCTGCTTTAAATAATATTCAGTTACTATAGTGTGATGGAAACTCGAATCAGAAACTCATCCCTGGTCTATCCTATATAACTACACAGTTCTAGGACAAGTTCCTGAGAGAGCTCCTTAAAAGGTTCTGTAAACTCATATTGCAATGTTATACCTACAGCTAGACCAATTTCTAGAGAATGCTCTGCTTCCCAGTATTTTGCTGAAAGGGGATTAAATTCCCGTAAGATACAGCTGTAATCCATGGGTTGCAGTTGGTCTGTCAGCAATGCATAGGGAAAAGATTAAATATAATTTTAAAGCATTAAACCACAGGTCCCAATTCTGTACCTGCTGGCAAAATGAGTTTGAGTTCTTCTTCGAAAATGCTTAAGCAGTCTACAGTGCTCAAGATCTCACTCTTCGAATGGGCTGAGCTTTGAATGGGCTGACCTTTGATTTGAGAGAAAATTATTAAAGCAATGGGAACTACATATGGTTAAGGTGGGATTATGGGGATATTTCATGAAAGAAAATGAATAAAATTAAAGATGAGTTTAGGAACAGATGTGCATGTTCCCAGTGTTCCATCATTTGCTGACGTGTCTGAATGTACAAACATGCATGTATTAATATGTATGCAGGTACACACTCCCACACACACCATGTATGCTTTTGACCTGCTTATATCACACCATATATCACCGAAACAGAAATGTACATACAGATAGTAGATACAGCAAACTTAACAGCGATTAAACAGTCACATTAAACAGTTTTTAGCCTTTACAGTTTTACGTGAAATCAGTCCACCTCACGATTCAGTATCAATCTAATTCATAACGTTTTTCTGCTAACAGATAAACTTCTGTGCCATTAGTGCAGATTAGATAACCTTAAAAATGTCACATTTTGTTATACATCGAATGTGTGGATTGACTCGGAGAAAACTGTGAGATGGTGTCTCGTCTGCCATGAGCATACAGTTCATATGAAAATGTTTAAGTGGTGAAGGTTAACACAATGTGCAGTGGCTTGTATTCCTGAGTTGACTGCCTGTAAACAGAAATCTGATGTAAGACCAAAATGCACATCTGATATTTTGCAGGTAAAATACGTTCAGTTCTGCTAACCCTTCCCATCTGTGTACTTATTTTGAAGACGGCTTGCTTTATTGTGTATTGAGAGCATTAGCTGAAGTGGGGCTTTTAGTGTTAATCTCTGTGATGGGGGGCTCAAACAACCATGACTGTGAGTGCGTTATCCTGTCTTCATATGGAAGTGCTTGAAGCAACGAGGAAACAATGCACAGGCTTCTTACATAAGCTGCTTTCAACACTGCCCACAGCTTCATCTCTCACTGCTGTGTAATGAAAGCATATGAGTGTTCAAATAAAACACTGGCCTTTACTAAGCAATGACATTTTTAATGTTAGCACCAAATATTCACACCAATTTTTCTTGTTATTTTTTTTTTCCAGGCAAGGGATTTCCTAAGAATCAAAAATGATTTTTGATTTCCAGCATAATATTCAATGCAGTACTTTGCTATATTTGTATTTGGATTAAGTTTAGGTTGCAGTTAATAACTTAAGTATGAAACAATGGACTACATTATTGATGTTATACATGATGTACGTACATGACAACAATGGGCTGCAGGAGTAGATAATTTGCTGTTGTAATTTCAAGTGTTATCTGTTTTAAAATATTGACACACAGTTATACTATCTGAACAGCAATAGTTAATACAAGGTGACACAGGATTCTTAATCACATAAACTTTTACATAGGCTTAGAAATATTTTTTTACATTCATAGTTTCATAATTTGACCTTAAAATGTTATGTTTCATGTTCATTTTTATTTATCTATCTGTAGTAATGTTCTTGTCACAATTTTAAAGTGTTTTAAAGCCATTTGTAAACACACAGTAAGGCCACACACTATATATTATGGGTACTATATATCAGGTATAGTGGTGCTTCACATTACCACTTTTGACTAGTGCCATGGACTCAACAGATGTACGTATACATACATTGACTTTTTTTTAAAAAACAAGCCATGTTGTCAAATCACTAATCAGACAAGATAAGGTAAATAAAATGAAAAATCTATGAAAGTCTGTGATAATGCTCCCTTTTCTTAACAAATATCTCTAGCCCTGTGACTAGTCTCTGGTTTGATGAGCTGCCTTCGGCTAAATAACTTATATTTACATTTATATTTATGGCATTTATGTGGTGCAATGCAGAGTGTGATAAGTGCTTTAAGGTAGATGGGGGCTAGTCCATTTTTGACTTTGTAAGCAAGCATCAATGTAGCAATGGGGTGGTGTGTGACAACTTGGGAAGGTTGAAAACAAGTCGTGTAGCTGCATTCTAGATCAGTTGCGGAGGTCGAATGGTGCGCAGAGGCAGAACTGCTAGGTGCATGTTGCAGTGGTCCTGTCTCAAAATGACAAGGGACTGAACAAGCACATGAGTGACAGCAGTGGATAGAAATGGACAAATCCTTCTGATGTTGTAAAGGAGAAATTTACATGAGTGTGTCAATTTAGCAATGTGAGAGGAGAAGGACGGTTTATTGTCCATGGTTACCCCAAGGTTGTGTGCAGTGACAGATGGTGAGATCCGAGAGTTGTCCAGGGAGATCACAAGAACATTGGTGTGGAGATGCATCTCCTGGTATGAACAGCAGTTCAGTTTTGCTGGGATTAAGTTTCAGCTGATGAGCTGCTGTTCATGATGATATGTCTGCCAGACACACAGAGATCTGAGCAGAAACATGAGCACCTGAGGGAGGAAAGGAGAGGATAAGTTGAGTGTCATCTGCATAACAGTGGTATGAAAACCATTGTGAGGATATGACCTCACAAAGAGTATAGAGGGAGAACAGAAGAGGACCAAGCACTGAGCCTTGTGGGACACCAGTGGAGAGTCTGCATGGAGCAGATGTGGATCCCCTCCATGTCACCTGATATGACCGTTGTTTCAGGTAGGAAGCAAACCATTGCCATGCTGTGCCATGAACTCCAAGACTCATGAGGATGGACAAGCGAGTCTTGTGGTTGACTGTGCCTAACGCTGCTGAAAGGTCGAGGAGGATGAGTACTGCTGATAGTTTGGCAGATCTAGTGACATGAAGCTTCTCAGTGATGGCCACAAGGGTAGTTTCTGTGGAATGTGCCACTTTGAAGCCAGATTGTTTAGAATCTTGGAGGTTGTACTAGGTGAGATAGATAGACAGTTAATTGTAGACTGTGCATTCGAGAATTTTAGAAAGAAAAGAGAGAAGTGATACCGGTAGGTAGTTGCAGATGTCTAAGGGATCCAGAGTTGGTTTCTTCAGGATGGGAAGAACCCTTGCTGTCTTGATTGCAGCTGAATGCAGCTGCAGCTGGTTTCTTGCTTCCATTTCATTGCTTCATTTAAGCTCCTTGTTTTTTTTCCAATTGCTTGTAAATTCCTGCATGTTTATTCCATAATTCTAAACCCTTTTTCTTCTAAATTAGTTTCTCCATAGTCTAATCTGGTTTTTATTACCTAGTATGATCTGGTTTTATATCTAGCCTGTTATTTTGTTTTATGATCAAGGGGTTGCCTGCATTCACTCAAAGCTGCCTGTGTTTTGAAGAATGCATGTGATTGGTTCTAAGGAGTTGTAATAGAAGATCTGCTACAGAAGTTGTGATAGTTCATTTATTAACACTAGAGTCTGAACAATGGCTAGTTTTTAATATGTTGATCAGCTTTGATATAGTATTTTTCAAGTATTAGTTCAGTCCTCTGAAATTATTTGCTTGGGGCCGCATCTGGACTGCGGTCTGCCAGGAATTTTACAGTGGAACCAGTGTAGTGAAAATACTTGAAACTATATATATGCAGTCTCAATTTTAGGCCTACTTTTTATATTTAATTAGACAATTGATACATAATTTATCTTTTATGTGGAAACCCATTTTCCTATATGAAGTGACAAAAGTCATTTGATTTCTCAATCAAAATTGAATCAAATTGTGATGTGCCAAATTGTGAATTATGAAAATAAAAAGTTAAATATGATATAGTGATATATGTCTGCTTTCATTCAGTAAAAAATCACAATGTTCATTCACAGTATAAATGAACATTAGTTAATGTAGTTGTTGACCACATGCAGATGGACACTAGGCAACACAATGTCCCATGACCAGATGAAGTCTTAGCATTTTATGCATAAAATATTTCTGTACATGCACATTCATATGTAATGTAAATTATTTTATAGAGTGGGCATAACAGGGAGGACTCAGAAGAGTGGTGTGGATCAATATGCACTTTTATTTCGGGTTTCTGGTGATATCCATAGCAGTTTTGAATGAATGCATGCAACCACTTGATTATAAAATAAAAGAACAGGTTAGGTATAAAACTGATCATACTAGATAACAGAAAACAGATCAGACTATGGAGAAACTAGTTTAGGAGAAACAGGATTTAGAATTACTGAACAAAGATGCAAGGCTTTACAAGCAATTGGGAAAAAAAAGGAGCTTAAATGAAGAGTTGGAAGCAAGAAACCAGCTGAAGCTAATTACAGAGTAGTAAACCAGAACAGGATAATAAGACCATGTAAGGAATATGGAAAGCCCAAAGGTCCACAAATGGGTGAGTATGGGAAAGGAGTCAAAAATCTTTCTCACCTGTTAGTTCATTTGCCTAATTCAGCATGAAATTGATATTTAGAACACATCATATTGCAGCACTCCAGGTTTGTCCCATCTCATTCGGCCATCTCAAATGCTTTTATAACTTACTTGCCTTTTTAAATCCATTTTCATCTCATATTTCTTCGCATCAAATATTCTATATAGAACTGAAAAACAGAGCCGAATATAACAGAGTAGAAATAAATTAGCTGATAGAGTTTTGCCTCTGCCTTTCAGTACCAATTCTTACTTACAATTTTTTATTTTCTGAAACTCTGCTTAATAGCACTCATCTTTTTCAGCCAAGTCTAATGATAGCATTTTGGCTGTTCATTTGTGTGTATTTTTGCTCTGTGCCGTGATCCTACTCTGGTAGTTACCTGCAAGCACACACATCTCCAGCCGGAGAGTACCAGCTATATGTAGTTATGCATTTCAGTAGGTCTTAATGGTAGGACATTATGCAATACCCTTTTTATATTCTATATAATTTGAATGTGACGGTGTTAGAGGATGAGTTGGGGCCAGAGGAAACCACCTCATGGGCCTGAGCTAATTTAATAATCCTTGCTATTGCAGTTTAATTTTGTTGCACAATGATAATAAAGATATACTATTCTCATGTCAGTTTAGCCAGGTCATATGTCTAAAAATGCCTGATCGTAACCCATGATACACAGCATGTTTGGTTCACTTTCTGCAGTTGGGTCAACTTTCTGTTCTTACCGCAGTTGACCTGGACTAGGATTCAGATAGAAATTTGGGCCTGTCAAGGTTAATGAACTAGGACAGAGACCAGCTCTGCACAGAGTTACTTTCATTCCCTTTGGTCCGTTTGTGCTCCCTGTCTACCCATGGCTTTTGTAATCATTCCTACTTTCTCCCTTTTTATGGCACACCTGGGGACTGAGACCTCTGGTGAGTGGTCTCAGAGTGGGGCCCTTGTTCTGTACTTGAGTGTGATTGCTGTGTTCATCTTCCAAAACAAACTGCACCAAGGAGTACTAAATACAGCACACACTCAGCGCCCACTTTATTAGGAACACCTGCTCATTCATGCA
The DNA here is from genome assembly GCA_022758105.1 of Pangasianodon gigas. NCBI lineage: Eukaryota > Metazoa > Chordata > Actinopteri > Siluriformes > Pangasiidae > Pangasianodon > Pangasianodon gigas. Next base: position 16,852,674 of record CM040471.1, on the reverse strand, counting down.
GTTATCCAATCAACCAATCATGTGACAACAGCAAAAGTAATAATTTTAGAATTAATTAGATAATAAAATCATACAGATACAGGTCAAGAGCTTTACATAATATTCACGTCAAACATCAGAATGGGGGAAAAAGTAATCTCAGTGACTTGGTGATTGAGTGATTCAGTGGCTGTGGTTGGTGCCAAACGAGCTGGTTTGAGTATTTCATAAACTGCTGATCTCCTGGGATTTTCACACATAACAGTCGCACAACAGAATGGTGTGAAAAATAAAAAACATCCAATGAGCAGCAGTTCTGTGGGCGGAAACGCCTTGTTGATGAGAGATGTCAGAGAAGAATGATCAGGCAGGTTTGAGCTGACAGGAAGGTTTCAGCAACTCATATAACCACTCTTTACGACTGTGATGAGCAGAAAAGCATCTCAGTACACACAACATGTCAAACCTTGAGGTGGACAGGCTACAACAGCAGAAGACCATGTCGGGTTCCACTCCTGTCAGCCAAGAACAGGAATCTGAGGCTACAGTGGGCACAGGCGAGACTGGACAGATGAAGATTGGGGAAAAAACATCGCCTGGTCTTTTTCCAATGTTTAGTTGTCTAGTTTAGATTGGATAATTGCATGAATGAGCAGTAATAAAGTGGATGGCCAGTGTTTGTGAATGCATTGCAGTATCGCTGTAGAATGGCCAGTCACCCAATAATGACCAGTTCTTCAAACAAAACATAAGACAGACTGTTAGTTGCTGACGTCAGTGTCAGCATGATAGCAGAAGGCAAGAATGTTCCCTTCACAAACTGCTCAGAGTCGGCGTGTGTGGAGCACACTGATGACAGCCTGTTTGTTAATATCTAATATCTTTGTCTTATCACTGAACTGCCTCAATTCGGTTATGCTGGCTTAGAAGACGAGGGTCCTCAAATGATGGCAGGTCTATTTTGGAAGGTTTGTTTGACAACAGGATTGACACTTATCCTTGGGTGACACCATCTTGACAAATAGATGCAGAAGCACAGGCTCATGGACACACACACACACACTTCTGCTCTCACTCCTGCTGTCCTAAACATCTGAGCAGGTTCACACTCACACACTTGCTCTTTCTATTTTGTGCTCTTTCAAACACACACTCCCACATGTAGTCTCTCTTCTGCTCTCTCCGCTTTGCTCTCTGCACTCCCACACATTTTACACCCACATACACACTCTACACGTAGGTTTGGACACACACACATTCTCCTCTTTGTGCATCTGTGGTGATGTGGTAATATTGATCTTTATGGATGGACAGTGTGAGACAGGGTAGTTAGGAGGCAGAGAGGAAGGGAGAGAGAAAGAGAGTGAGAAAGAAACAAAGAAAAAAGCTGGGCTTGAAGGACCACATGTCAATCTTGAGTCTTCATCTCTTTAACGTCACTGACAATTTTGTCACTGGTTTTGGAGCTCATTCAAAAAACATGTCACGCTGTTGCTGCTGTACAGCGAATAAACTTGGACACAGTTCAGGAAACTGTGTTAGACAAAATTCCGCTTCACACCTCATAGCAACATCTATCTCAGGTGATCTGATCACAAGTCTCAAGATTTATTGTATGGCAAAATTGTGAAAGGTATTTTTGAAATTACGTGATAATTACTGGTCTAGAAAAAGTGTTTACAAGTCCAAGTAACTGCTCCTTTAGGAGTTCAAGCAATCACAAATCTTGTATTTTGTAATTATTCTGTGATTGTTGTCTAACACATCTTCAGTAGTGATGTGCAATATCATATTCTCCTCATCATCCTCATCTTACCTTGAAGAGACTTCTACAATACACAATATGTATTATGTAATGCAGCTGAATAGGAAGTGGTAGCTCAGTGGTTAAGATGTTGGCATTCCAACAAGAAGGTTGAGTGTTCAAATCCCAGCTCTGCTAAGCTGCCACTGCTGGGCCCTTGAGCAAGGCCCATAACCTACACCTGCTCAGTTGTATGAAAATGAGATAATTGTAAGTTGCTCTGGATAAGGGTGTCTGCCAATGCCATAAATGTATTATGATAACAAACAGTTTTGCATTAAAAAAAAAAAAACTATACAGTTGCATTCAATGATGCTTTACTTAATATCTACAAAATAAAATGCTTACAGCTGAAAAGGAGGGGAAAATTGGTAATAAATTCTTATATTAAATAAAAATTTCAACACAATATTCAATACATAACCAATATTAACTCATCTGCTTATAATCAGTTTGTAATTGTTATTTAAAAAAAAAAAGTTAGAAAAAGATATCACAATATACACTATATTGCTGAAAGTTTTGGGACGTCTGCCTTTACATGCACATGAACTTTAATGACATCCCATTCTTAATCCGTAGGGTTTAATATGGAGTTGGCCCACCCTTTGCAGCTATTACAGCTTCAACTCTTCTGGGAAGGCTTTCCACAAGGTTTAGGAGTGTGTTTATGGGAATTTTTGACCATTCTTCCAGAAGCGCATTTGTGAGGTCAGGCACTGATGTTGGACGAGAAGGCCTGGCTTGCAGTCTCTGCTCTAATTCATCCCAAAGGTGTTCTGTTGAGGTCAGGACTCTGTGCAGGCCAGTCAAGTTCCTCCACACCAAACTCGCTCATCCATGTCTTTATAGACCTTGCTTTGTGCACTGGTGCACAGTCATGTTGGAACAGGAAGGGGCCATCCCCAAACTGTTCCCACAAAGTTGGGAGCATGAAATTGTCCAAAATGTCTTGGTATGCTGAAGCATTAAGGGGCCAAGCCCAACTCCTGAAAAACAACCCCACACCATAATCCCCCCTCCACCAAACTTTACACTTGGCACAATGCAGTCAGGCAAGTACCGTTCTCCTGGCAAGTGCCAAACCCAGACTCGTCCATCGGATTGCCAGACAGAGAAGCATGATTCGTCACTCCAGAGAACGCGTCTCCACTGCTCTAGAGTCCAGTGGCGGCGTGCTTTACACCACTGCATCCGACGCTTTGCGTTGCACTTGGTGATGTAAGGCTTGGATGCAGCTGCTCGGCCATGGAAACCCATTCCATGAAGCTCTCTACGCACTGTTCTTGAGCTAATCTGAAGTTTGGAGGTCTATAGCTATTGACTCTGCAGAAAGTTGGCGACTTCTGCACACTGTGCGCCTCAGCATGCGCTGACCCCGCTCTGTGATTTTACGTGGCCTACCGCTTCGTGGCTGAGTTGCTGTTGTTCCCAATTGCTTCCACTTTGTTATACCACTAACAGTTGACCGTGGAATATTTAATAGTGAGGAAAGTTCATGAATGGACTTATTGCACAGGTGGCAACCTATCACGGTACCACACTTGAATTCACTGAGCTCATGAGAGCGACCTATTCTTTCACAAATGTTTGTAGAAGCAGTCTGCATGCCTAGGTGCTTGATTTTATACACCTGTGGCCATGGAAGTGATTGGAACACCTGAATTCAATGATTTGGAGGGGTGTCTCAAAACTTTTGGCAATATAGTGTATCATGAGATACCTCAGAAAGTGTATTATTACATTTTTTTTTCACAATATCGATATTATATTAATATGATATGATTAATAGAATCCCAGAAGGAGATGGGGAAAAAATCAATTAAAACATTCATCAGTTTATTAAGGTCAGGTAAATACCCAAGAGATGAAGTGGGATTTTGGAACAAGATATTTAGGTTACTATTTTTAGAAAACACTCATCCCCTTTTGTCTACTAGGTGTTGCATATGTACTGGAAATCAATATATAATGGTGAAGAAGGTGCATAGATAATTCCAGATACACCACTTTTACACAGAAGTAAACACCCTGGAATTTATCTGTATAATAACATCTAATACAGCATCGGTATAATAAGATTGTATGTTCGCAAATCACACAGTAGTTTATACTGGTTCCTCGCTGGTGGCTTTTGTATTTGAGATTTTTTAGGTTTTAGGTGAAATGTGATAGAGAGGTTCCCAGTTGCAATTAATGGCCATTTTTGTACCTTGGTTTGGTTTATGTTGGCAAGTTGGTCACAACTGGCAATATTTTATTAAAGTGTCAGTCAGAGTTTGGTTATAAAAATATTTTGACTTGAAAATTGCTGTTCATCAACGGTCTCCATCCACTCTAACAGAGCTTGAGCAATTTTCCAAGAAGAATGGGCAAAAATATCAGGACCCAATTGTGCAAAACTGAGACATATCCCAGAAGACTTGTAGCTGTAATTGCAGCCAAAGGTGGTTCTACCAAGTAATGACCAAAGGCATGAAAAAAAATTGTTTACACTTTCAAATGTTAGACATATTCGAATGTAAATCATATGTTTTATTAAGTGCATTTCAATTCCACGTTGTAACACTACAAAATGTGGAAAGTTCATTCTTATGCAAGGCCCTGTATGTCTCACTTAGTGGTTCCACAAAAAATAAAAAAGGGACTGATAATGAACAGCCAGTGCCAAGGACTGGTTCTCAGGTTCTAGGTTACGCACTTTGACAGTCACTCTAGTGGATTTCTGATGCTGTATATTTCTGTCTGACGTTTCATGTTCACTCTAATCTCCTGTTGATGGAAATGTTCTGTAAAGGATTTAAGCTCAGCTCTGTATTAGTGCCCAGCAGTCCAAGGCCGAGGCAAACTACTCTTCAGTTATGCTGTACAAGGGATATAATTGACCATTTATTTATTCACATCTATTAGTACTAATCTAAAGGTCAAGGGTGAAGAAAGGTCTGGTGTCTTCTTTTCCATGTCTTCTCTCCACCTCTATGGAGCACTGCTTTCATTAAGCATCATTTTATCTTAGGGTGTCTTGCCCGCATATAGCTAAGATGTCATTTCTCACCAGCCCACAACCTTTTTGCTGCTGTTTGGTGTAGTTTGACTGACATCTAGTCAAAGCTAGAAAAGTAGAGAGTGGTAGGAAAGAACAAGGGGCTTTGGCTTGATTTACAGCCTTACTGCTTATGTACTTTATTTCTTTGTGTAGTTCATGTACTACATACATGTCATTTTAATACAAACAGATTGTTCTGACCTTTATTATAACCACTTGTTGCAGGGCTTGTGGCCACATATGTAATAATTAGTCATCAATATTTTATTGTCCTGCATTTTAAACTTGCATAATATTTCACATAATATTTCACATAATGTTTCACTTATTTTGCCTCTTTTCCCACACGATATAAACGCATCTTTACTAACATTTCAATTCAGACAGAATATATTTGAGTTTATTTCTACTGTTCATTCTATAGAAGGTAAAAGATGACATAAGCCTTACAGACACACAGTCTGTAAAAAATGATTGATATGACAGATTTGCATGGGACTAAAATCCCGGAGGTCCACCAGTAATGATTATTATAATTACCCCACCTGCCAAATCACTGCCGAACATGTATATGTGTTGAAACAGGGAATCTGTATGAAATCCAAACCAATCTCTTTCACTGAAAAGAGAGGCGAGAAAAGAAAACTGAAATTTAGATTATCTTTCTACACAGTAAAAGAGAGCGAAGTGCTCAAGTCGTTATCTGAGTGAACACATTGTGAAATGGTTGGCTGTACGCTCACACAGCCAATCTCTCCATTACGTATGGCGTGGACAGCTTTTGTGCTTTTATGAGGCCATTTCCACCTCTCTCGTAGCCAGAGGCTCCTTGGAAGACATGCATTCTCTTTAACAGGCCAGCTGCTGCTGCCATTATTCCATGGTGTGAGCATACACATTAAAATATCCCTATACCTTAAGGTGACTGACTTATTTATTTCAGTCAGGACATATGACTATTATTTGACACTATTGTGATATGGTATTGATATGGTATTTAAGTGTGATGAGAAAGTGTAATGAGAAATTTGTTCTCCAAAAATAATTTGCTGATTCTTGGGAAAGTGCAGCCAGAATAAATTATTTACACATCCTCAGGTTTCTAAATCTCTGCTTGTTAGTAGACCAGTGGAATAACTATATCTAGCTCTGTCTGCTGACATGTGGACGCTGGACAGAAAAATGTACAGAAATGAAGGTAAAGAAGGAACGCAAAGAATGTAAAGAAATAACAAACCTAAAGATTGAATGGAAAGAAAAAAAGAAAGAAAGAAAGAAAGAAAGATAAGAACACAAAAAATAACAAAACAGACATGATGTGAAAGAAAGAAAGAAAGAAAGAAAGAAACAGTATAACAATGGAGCATAAAGATATAACAGATTTAAAAAAAAAAAAGAAAGAAAGAAAGGATGTAAAGAATGTATAGGGAAAAATATAAGAATGTAAAGAACTTAAGAAACAAAGATATAATAGTTTTTCAAAACAAAGAAAGAAAGAAAGAAAGAAAGAAAGATAAGAACACTAAAATAACAAAACAAATGTAATGATGTGAAAGAAAGAAAGAAAGAAAGAAAGAAAGAAAGAACAAGGGTGACAGCATGGATAGTCAGTCATAATGTCCTCACACATTTGTGCTTTAGGAGTCTGACTAATGAATTCACGTTAATCAAAGGTGGTATCACATCACTGACAGGCTGTGGTGTTCAGTGTTAAACGTCAAAGAGAGAGACACTATATGAATATTAAAATCCCTCCTTTATCAGGGAATAATAACACCATATGGCACAATTCATTTCTTATCTGATCAAGTTGCTTATAGTGTAGCATGATTTTTACATGCTTCCAGCTCTGCATTTTGTAGTGCTGTCCTGCAGAATGAACAATAACACTCAGTGGGATAGAAAGCACACAGTGTGATTAAAGCCACACACACACACACTCACACACACACTGTTTCCCTGTGAGAACAGTGCTGAGAGTCCACCCACGTATCCTCCTCAAATCACTATCTACAACAATCAGACTTTTTACCAAAGAGGCCAACCAGGGAAGACATGTCATTTAACACACACACACACACACACACACACACACGCACGCACACGTATATACACTACTACAGCATAATGTGTGTGCTGATCACCTCCCACATAGGTCTGAATAGCACACGCATCATCACATGTCCTTTCCCACACAATGCACATCGAAACACATTTATCATATATTCTTCCATAATCACTCATACATTTTCATTTGACATACTTGAGGACAGTTTTCAGTCCTGACTGAGACAATCTGGTGTGCAGTACTTCGTTTCCCACAGTAGAAGAGGCCAGAAGTCACACAACCCTTTCAGGCATTGAGCTCCCACATCCTGGCAGTTATCCATCCATGTGCTGCATTATCATGAAAGTACTGATTTAATTACTTAACATGCAGCCACTCAGTAAACCATAGTCTAGTGTGTATATACTCCACACACCACATGTCCGGATGGTGCAGGTTTTATATGTAACAGCAGAAGGCACCAGCTGTCAGGTCCTCATGCTCACACTTTGATTGACAGAGTGTTTATTTTATTGCTGTAGTTCAGCTCTTTCTGCATATAATTACAGAGTTTACATACTGTTTTTTTCTGCTCACAATAGCAATATTCAATGTCTGAGCAGTGACAATTGTGAAAGTTCACGTTCCCTGAGGAAACTGTTTAGTTGTCATATGAGCTGTTTTGTAATTAATGAAATAATCAATCCAAACTGGTAGGAAGTTGAATACATTTGCTGCTATCCATCCAATCTCAGTAGTGTCTAGCCTACAGAGAGTCTGCAGTGTCAAAAAACATAAGTCAAAATGAAACAGGCGCAGGAAAATCCAGCATAGTGTTGCAAGTCGGTAATAATTGTCAAAACTCAATTTTAAAAGTCAGCATATTATTATCTTACAGATCACATCCTTACCAGGAAAATATAGTCTGATCATATCAGTTCAATTTAGAGACTTATAAAACAATGCAAAGTGTTCGTAACTCGCAAATCTGCAAGAGACAATTGCTAGTTTGTACAAATGTTAAAACTGTTTGAGGTGGTGACAAAAAAGGCAGAGATAAAAGCAACTGAGACAGCCAAAGTCTACAGATGAGCTATGACAAGTTCTACATGATGCTCGGAAAAGCCTGCCAGCTGTTTTTCTTATAAAACTGTACAACACTGTAAAGAACAGAAGTAACAGTTCTCTCCTTATAATATATATATATATATATATGTATACCCTCCTGGGCAAAAAAAATGGGCCCAAAATGGCAAAATATTGAGCTTTTAATGGTCTTAACAAGAAATCATTGGTCAGGAAATTAGCAAGAATTAAACAAATAGATAAAGGAAGTTAGTATGGGAACTTTTCCCTTTGATTTCTTTAAATCTTTAAGTCTTATGGCCTTTGATGGGCTGCATCAGGTGTGGCAGATAACCAAATAATCACTAATCTTTTAAGAAATAAAAATTTGTACACCCAGGCATGTGTTAATTTGAATTTTACATCAAACATTTTAATCATCATGATTTTACCTTTCCGTACAAGAAAACTATATAATGAATTTCCCTGTTTCTAGCTCTCCCCCAAACAGTTCACTGCAGTAAAAGTAAACCAGCAAATGGTGGCACAGGAGCTCTCAGGAGTGCATTTGTTTAATTTTTGCTAATTTTCTGAACAATCAACAATGACAGAATCAACAATGACAGTTGTTAAGACCATTACAAGCTTAGATAGATAGATATAGATATATAAACAGAGAGATAGATAGATTTAGAAACCTTTTGTTTAATTATTTTTGAAAGCATCATTACTACAGAATTTTATTACGTTGCTTATGTACAATACTGTAATCAGTTACAAGAGTGAAGCATATGTGTGGTGACCTGGGAAAATGTTCTGGATGCTGCTGTTGCTTAATTATGCTAAATATTATATTTTGACATCTTTAAGAAAACATAAACATATTTTCCAAAATGACATGGAAGTGTTTTATTAGGTTATTTAACCTTCCTGCTTGCAAAAATCATAATGTGTACGGAGCCAGTTTAACAAACTCCACAGTGAAATGATAACTCATTTCCTATTACTCCCACATTCCTATAAACCTCCTGTATATGTCTTAACAGTAATGTTGTTTTTCCATTAGGTTAAGTATATTAGGTTATAAATGTAGAGGTGTTTCAGGAGGATCAGAATGAAATATTTAAATGTTTAGAATCTATAAACATAATTTTCTCCTTATTTTGGGGGATAAGCAGAATTGAAAATGCTAGAACTTTGTTTGTGAGATACAGTATGTGCAAATAAGACACCGATTTCAGTTCTGGAATGTCTGTAGTTTTATATAAGTATAGATGGTAGAAATTTGACCTTGTGATGGGATTTTCCAGGCTGCTACACATATAATGTAAGTCTGACAGGATTAAGATTAGGGTTAGGTGTGGGGTTAGTATACCTACTTTATGAAATGCAACTTAGTGAATAGTGTCTTCACTATTTTGAATTCATCCAAATTTTTCATGATGTTTAAAAAAAAAAAAAAAAGAAAAAACAAGGATGACACAGTTTACATATTTCACGTGCTCCAGTGATCATATGCCTTAGGTTTTGATAATTCCAGCAACAAAGGGTGATGCAGTAATCCCATCTCATGTATTGTGGTTGTCCTAGATTGATTTCTGCAGCTGGAGACTAAAGCTGGAGTTTACCTGACTGTGCTCTGTATGACAGAGACATTAACATGGATTAGTAGAGCAGGCACCTCCTGCTTCATCTCACAAAAATCCAGCATGCAGTTCTTGCTCTGTTGAAAGCTCCAGGGTTCCTTGGTTGATCATGAAATCTTACTGCCTTTGTGGAGATTTGCATGCTCTCCCCATGTCCTCGTAGGTTTCTTCCGAGTTCTCTGGTTTCCTCCCAGCTCCCAAAAACATTCCGTTAGGTGGATTGGCATTGTGTGTGTGGACCTGCCATCCCATCTAGTGTATTCACACATGTTCAGTGATTGCTCCAGCTCTGAATCCAATGCGACCCTGAGGATTAAGTGGTTATGCATGAATAATGACCTAATGTAATGTACCAGACTGAAACTGAGAAGCATTGCTGTAGATTCACACTGCACTTTATAACATTTGTTAATTGTTATTCGAGTATTGGCCTTTGCAGTAGTGATATCATAGAAGGCTGCAATATGCAAATAAGCCCTATGACTAATCATTAAATGTGAGCTGTGAGCATCCTGACTAGTCTCATTTCAAATGAGAGTTCCTGTGGGGGTTTGGATGAATCACGGCATTTGTATCATCCAACAAACGGAAATTATTTTCTTCAAACTAATTCAGGCCAGTCTTTAACCACGAATATCAACAGGTTTACACATGTGATTTTAATAGGCTCCAATTATTCATTTCTTAATATTGCATAAATACAGTTATATGGAGAATGAAAAGCTGTGGCAGTAAGTATGCAGCATCTGTAAATATTTAAAAGAGTACAGCTGTGCTGCTAAAGGTTCTAAAAGTATTAGCACACTCCTATGCAATTTTTGCATAAGGTTTCTCTCAAAATTTCTTACTAACACTAAATCCACTGAGTTTCTCATTATTGCATTCATAGAGGAATAGTCATCAGAGATAGGTGGGGAACCATGTGTAGTTTTTGTAGTGTAGTGCTATATAGGCCTCAAACTACCTTTTTAACAATTACACAGATGTACCTATTGCACAATGATTTTAGTACGATGACAACTAAAGTCTGGTAAATTAAATCATATCTTACACTGTTGCAGTTCAAGATGTTAGTATATCTGTAGGACTGCACTTATTATTATTACTTAAATCTCTTTAAATTATACGCTTAGATGTTAATATTATTTGGTGATCAAAAATTATGTAATATAATATTATTTGGTGGAAAATATTACTTTCTCAACCAAAAGATATCACTTCTTATATTTTGGATGTGAACCTAGAAGGCCTCTGGACTTCTCAAGCCTCTTTAAGTCACTTTTTTAAAATGACATATGACTGGTTAGAAAAAAAATCACAAATGCCAGAAGATGTAAAAATGATGAGTCTCTATGGATTAAGAGTTATCAGCTAAGCTAAGCACTATGATCCCTGAGAGGTTTCTCACTGAGAAATGTGATAAACCCATCCCATAATTCCTTGTTGCTAGCCGTGAAACCTTCCCAGAGGCAATCTCACACAGTTCCCCACAATGTGTGTTTTTCTGAAAGCTTTTAGCAACTGACTGTCAACACTTCTATTTTGAAGTGTGTGGTTCTTCTTTGCCCTTCTCTTGCGCACAACACAGCGTCTGCTTTAGTCCACTGACTAATAATAAGATGCTGATTCTACAATCTATCCAAAAAGAGGTAGTTTTACAGTGGTCTGAGCAGGCAGTTGCAGTAAATAGGCTTAAACAACTTAAATCAAGAATGTGTTTTTGTATCTTAATGGAATAAGGAAATTATTCATCCATATAATAATATGTTTAATTTATATAGCGCCTTTCCAGAGCTCAAGGATGCTTTAATACATAAACAATGAAAAGTCATGGACAAACACAAATGCAAAACACAGTTCAAATAGTACAGTCGTTAAGGGCGAATACATAGCAACACACTAAGACAAATAACACTGAGAAAACAAATAATCCATCCATCCAAACATCCATATAATTTCTACACATTTGCTGTGCAAACCTAGTTATAAAATAACATATTTGAGAAGCCTGTAATGTACATCATTATATATCAGTTATGATTTCCATGAATTCTGCAATAACTTGGACAGGTTAAATAATACTTCTGTTAATCTGCTTTGCAAAAATGATGCAAATTCTTCTTTATATTCTTCTTTATATTTTTCTTTATAAGTACATAGAACTGATCATCTGAATGTAGCCATTTCAACCTTACATACATCATACGTCTAGATTACACAGCTCATCAGCTTATCTGCTGTCCGTGAGATGGAAGCGACAGTGCATGATGAGCCTGGCACATCAATCCAGAGCACTTTCACATCCTTGCTATCTACCTTTCTGTGTGCTCTGATTATTGAAAAGCACAAACAATAAAAGGGGGATCGGTCTTGAGCACAGTTCAGAGAACTCACATCACACAGAACAAAGTCTGCACTTCAGACAGTAACTATGTTCTTCAGTGCACAGTAGAAACATCAGTAAGAGCACAGAATATTCTGCCTTGAGACACTGCAATGTTTAGATAGAGGTGTGAGGCCATCTTGTGGACATAATTGCCACTAACATAACAGGCTAATCAGTGGCTTTAATTATCCAGTTCTAGGCAGTTAATAGGGACTGTAGAGGGTCACTTTGTGCACATATTTGTGTCACTCAGTAATATGTAATTAATTGTTAAATGAATAATCAGTGGCAGATGTGTGTGATCTCTCATATATTATAGATTTCTTCTGTCTGTCCTGTTTTTAAACTAGTGAACAGTGCAGTGAGAAAATTTACTACTAAATCTACTGTCAAGAAATATAGGGATGTCCTGATCCTTAATTATTGTTTTCTCTATACAATACAGATATCAAGTGCTCAGGTGACACTCAATACTGATCATATGCTGACCACTTCTTAATAACGGACTCTGCAAATCTCTGTCGCCAAGTTATGTGAAGCATCAGAACCATGACAGCTGTGTCCTGTGTCCTGTGTCCGTTGCAAGAACTGGCTCTTACATGGTGTAAAATACGTCAGTGGACCCAGTACCAGTCTGGCGCTGGGTTAGATTGGTGGATCTTGAAGTCTGGAGTGTAATTTTAAGTGTAGAGGGTAGCGTTGCTACCTCACAGATCCAGAGTCCCCAGGTCTATCCCGAGCTCAGGTTACTGTCTGTGTGGACTTCCACATGTTCGCCCCGTGTTTGTGTGGGTTTTGTCCAACCTCCCAAAAACATACCAGTTGGTGGATTGATTATGCTAAATTGCCCCTAGGTGTGAATGAGTGTGTGAATGTGTGTGCATACAGAGCAAGGGCCAGTGGAGCAAAATACAGGGACAAGAGAGTGAGCAAAAAAGAAAACTGTGCAACAAGTATGTGATAGAAAATGCTTACTTTGAGACATGAGGATAATGGCATAAGAATTCATAATATAAATGGAGCAGAAATGCAGACATTCACTTTAAGAATAGATTTCTACATTGTCTTCTTTACAAAGACATTATTCATTCATTCATTCATTCATTTGATAACCACTTTATAATGATCAGGGTTGATCCGGGATGATCTGGAAACGGTTCGCCCGAGGCAGGAATACACCCTCGATAGGATGCTAGTCTATTGCATACACGCATTCAGGCACACATTCACACCTAGGGACAAGTTAGTGTAGCCAGTCTACCTACTGGCATGCTTTTGGGAGGTGGGTGGAAACCGGAGAACCTGCAGAAAACCCACATGGACATGGGGAGAACATGCCAAACTCATGCTAAACATAACCTGAGCTCAGGATCGAATGGGGACCCTGGATCTGTCAGACAGCAATGCTACCTGCTGCACCACCATGCCACCCACAAAGAGATTTTTTAATATATCTCAAATATGATATATTATTAAATTTGACATATAAATGTCAGCAAAGCTTGTGCATTACCACTGGCCCTTACAGCAGGTCCTCACAAACATTTTGCAGCCAGAATGTAAAGAAAAAAAGAACCCTCTTCTGACTGCAGAAGCAGCACAGATTTACTTTATGATCCAACTTTACTTCATGATCCAACTCTTAGACACATTAGACAAATAAGTATGGTCATGTTTAGTAATTTATTAGAACTATTAGAGCTTTTTATTCCTGACTTTTTCACCCATAAAATCCAAACCACTTACACTGAGTTAAAATGTATGTTTGAATTTTAATTAAGACTGCTTTTTCTGTAAATGCCAGTTGATATTATTCATGCTTGATGAGTTTTAGATAAAAACCTATTCAATTCAAGATATGAGTCAAGTTTTGAAGTTGATATTACTCTCCCCCAGCTGTAAGGAAAAAAAAAACAACCCAACAAAAAAATAAAATAAAATAAAATAAAATCACAGACCCCACTTTTAGAGCATTTATTCTTACTGTGTTTCTGATTAGAGACTTTAATACCAGACGTTGTTTGGTAGAAAAAATGGCAGATGGCAAATTTTTAGAAAGAGTTCATGCCTGGATCTAATAAATAGCTGGTCATTCTCTCTCTCTCTTTCTAAATATCCCTCTATTGAAAGTGGACCTGGGTTTGTGAGCAGCAGCAGCAGCAGTACTGGAGGGTTACCTCCACCTTCCCTCAGGCAGCGGAGGGCACTTAACATTCGCACTGGCTAGTCACAGCCCAGAGGGAAAGCATCGTCCTTGTTGTGCACAGGACTGGGAGATTAAAGAGAGGATGACAGGATGTGTTATGCAACAGCATGAGAGATAGCAGTGTTTTCTTCAGGTTCAGTGACCTGAAGAGAAATGGAATAAAGTAGAGAGAGAGAGAGAGAGAGAGAGAGATTCAACTGCCACTCCACTAATGGGATACTGAGGGCTACAGGCTGATAGAGGACTGAAGTATATTCGTGAGGGTCTGCTGATGTGTTAGCTTTCACAATTAGTAAACAGAATGAAGGGCATGACATCTTGTTAAACAAAAAGCCCTGCAATATAACCACAAATGCTATTGTTGTAGACCTGCAAGCAGTGATCTGCGGGGCCCAAGCACCCTTTGAAAATAACGTCCCCTGTGGCCAGTTCATTCCAAGTTACAGAGAACAGAAAAGAGATCATAGATGAAAATATTTATCAAGTTTTGTGATAAATGCTCAATGCTAACTGTGTGAAATGGCTGCTGAAAGCTGAATGGCTGATGGCAGCCATGTTTTTGAAAATAAATCTATAATCACTGTAAATCCATTACAGATTAGCACAATGATGCAGTACACCATATTTCAACTCCCACACACAATGCACACACATTCACACACTCACTGACACCTAGGGTCAATTTAATATAGCCAGTCCACCTTCCAGCATGTTTTTGGGAGGAAGAGGAAACCCAAGAAGCCATGGGGAGAACATACACAGAGACTCCATACAGAGGGCAACACTACCCATCGTTCCCCCACTACAATCTTTTTACATCTTGTTCGATATTTTCCTAGAAAATGTTTTTCCCACCAATGAAGAAGCCACCTTTAAACTGAAAAAAGTGCAGGAGTGTATTTTGCATCCTTTGGGAAACAGAATATTGACTTGCAATGGGAAGAGAGAAACGCAAGCACCAGTAGTCTGCTAGCAGGTTGTCCTGCTCAGATTTGGCCTCACGAGCTGTTTGCATATGCTGTGCAGGATTACACTGATCCAACTTAATGCCTAAGACCATGCAATCATTCATAAATACAGATTCTACAGCAGTGTGCAGGCTTGGGCTGAGCCCAGTGCCCTGGTCTCCATGTAACCATCTGTCACCGATTAAAATTTAGGGAGATGCCAGTGGTGGCTGTGTGGTACAGGTTACAGCCTGGTGATGGCACAGTAGAAACTGCATTTTAATTGTAGTGCACGCTCTGTGTACAGTACAAGCTGACAGCTGAATTCGCTCATACAAGATCCCCATCAGCTCGTTTTGTTTCAGTTACATAGTGCCTGTTCAATCAAATGTAGGCCAGGAAAGATATGTGGAATGTGCTTTCAGTGTGTCTGTTTTTATTGGACTGAAAGAGCTGAGGATCACACTGAGAGGAATACTGGCATACTATTTATAGCACCATTTCAAGACTTTGGTGCCAGACTGAATTATTTTTAAGATGTTCAGTGGAGCTTTTCCATGCAAGAGCTCCTCAAAATGGCACAGTCCAGTTTTGGTACCTAAACTAGGCTTTCAAAAGCACTTCTGTAACCAGACACAGTAGAAACATAATTATTTCAGTCAATGTTTGAGCCAATCATAAGGTTTAATTATTACCCCTCAGAGATGTGCCTACTGACAATTCTGGGGAATTTTATTTTTATTATAATGTGGAATTTTTGTTATTATTTGCTTATACAGTTCACTCCGAAAGTATTGGAACAGCAAGGCCAATTCTATATTTTTTTTGCTATACACTGAAGATATTTGGGTTTGAGATCAAAAGATGAATATGAGATGATAGATCAGACTTTCAGCTTTCATTTCCTGATATTTACATCTAGATATGTTGCACAATTTAGAAGATGGCACCTTTTGTTTGAACCCACCCAATTTTCAAGTGATCAAAAATATTGGAACATGTGACTGACAGGTGTTGCTTGTTGCCCAGGTGTGCCCTGTTAGATTGATTGTTTAAACAATAAATAGCTTTGAATGTCTACACTTGGTTTGAGCCCTGGGTTTCTCCTATGAAGACTGCATTTGTTGTTAAAAAGGATAAACAAACATGAAATTTCAGATAGCTGTCTATGGGAGAAAAGCAAGACATTTTGAATCTGAGAAAAGAGGGAAAATCGAACAGAGCCATTGCACAAGCATTGGGCATAGCCAATACAACAATTTGGAATGTCCTGAAAAAGAAAGAAACCACTGGTGTACTAACAACCAGACATCGAACAGGTCGGCCAAGGAAAACAACAGCAGTTATTGTTTTGACAGAAACATTGTGTAGAAAAACCCAAAAACAACAGTCAGTGGCATCACCAACAACCTCCACAGGGCAGGATTGAAGGTGTCACAATCCACCGTTTGAAGAAGACTTAGAGAGCAGAAAGATAGAGGCCATACCACAAGATGCAAACCATTCATCAGCAGTAAGAATTAGAAGGTCTGGTATGAATTCACAAAGATATACAGAGATGATCCAGAAAAATTCTGGAACCAAGATTAACCTCCACTAAAGTGAAGGAAAGACCAAAATGTGGAGAAAGAAAGGATCTGCTCATGATCCAAAACATACGTGCTCATTGGTCAAGCACGGTGGAGGTAGTGTCATGGCTTGGGCTTGCATGGCTGCTTCTGGAACAGGTTCACTAATCTTTATAGATGATGTAACTCATGATGGTTGCAGCAGAATAAATTCAGAAGTCTACAGAAACAGTCTGTCTGCCAATTTACAGAGAAATGCTTCAAGTTTCATTGGGAGGAACTTCATCATGCAGCAAGACAATGACCCAAAACACACTGCCAACAAAGGACTTCATCGGGGGGAAAAAGTGGAAAGTTTTAGACTGGCCAAGTCAATCACCAGACCTTAACCCAACTGAGCAGAATTTCACCTCCTCAAGAGGAGACTGAAGGGAGAAACCCTCCAAAACAAACAACAACTGAAAGAAACCTTGGTACAAGCCTGGAAAAGCATCACAAAAGAAGAATGCAATAGTTTGGTGATGTTAGTGGGTTGCCGGCTTGATGCAGTTATTGCAAGCAAGAGATATGCAACCAAATATTAAGTATTATTTACTTTCATTTATTTTAAGACTATCTGTTCCAGTACTTTTCCTCATGTAAAAATCAGGGGGTCTGCCACCAAAGGTGCCATGTTCTAAGTTCTAAGTCTAGTTGTGTAACACATCTAGATATAAATATCAGGAAGTGAAAGCTGAAATTCTGATCTATCATCTCATATTCATCTTTTAATCTCAAACCTAAATGTCTTTAATGTATGGCAAAAACAAAACAATTGGCCTTGCCGTTCCAATACTTTCAGGGGGCCTGTACACATTTTTATTTACTCAAAATCTCTACATGTTGATTCCAGACAGGAATCATTAAACTCAGTGCTTGATTCCTACTTAATAATCTACTGTGAATTGTTTTAGTTAAAAAATTGATTTCACTGTTCTGTTCAGAAGGTCTTGAGGTTAAGTATGCTGAGTTGGTTCTTTCAATTCCACCTTATTTTTATTCCACCTTGCATTTTTAATAAATCCTTTCAATGCATGATGCTACTATTTTACTTTTTTTTCACTATTTATGAATGGTGCTTTTAATTATTCATTATAATTTTATCCTGGTCAGGGTTGTGGGGGGTCTGGAGTCTATCCAAGGGACACACCCAGTCCACCATAGGGCAAGACACACACACACACACACACACACGCCTTAGTCCCTGGAGCTGTGAAGCAGGAATGATACCTGCTGCACCACCATCCCCTCACCCCCTTTTAATTATGCTACTTGAAAATAATAATATACTCATTTTCTGTCCCCACCCAGTGATCACTGATCAGGAGATATGGACCAAAATATTGTGCCACCATGGGATTTCTGTCTCATGTCCTTGTCTAATTTCTTTCTTTCTTTTTTTAACAGTTCCCAAGGGAATGGAGGCAGTGAGAAAGTTCAGCCATCCTAACTCTTCCCACCTAGATAACAGTCATTTAGACACCTGTGCCTTCAATCAAGCCCTCTGTTTTTTTGACATTCCCTTGGTGTACAGAACAAACCCAACCCACAATACAGAGACAGATCCTGCTGATGCTTCCAGTTCGGCTTGTTCTCTGCAAACTGGACAAGGAACATCTAAGGAGGAGTTTCTCCAGGTTGGAGTCTTACCTTTGGTGTGGAACTCAAGTCAGTGTGTATCAGATTCCTCTCTGAGCAATATCAGTCAACATTAGTGTTGTCACGTGGAAGTAGATTATGGACCGACTGTGCTCAGTCAATTTATTTTTGTAATGCTGTTTACCTAATTTCTATTTTTCTAAAGGGAAATTTCCCTCCCAGTGATGGACCAAGAAACCCCAAGCACACTTTAAGATTAGTTGCACAGTATAAAGGCTTCAGGAAAGAAAATGCCCAGTTTCTTCATCAGGACAAAAGATATAGCATTGTTTCTACTAAGTGGGATTTATTTTAGTCTAGATTTATTTTAATCTTCAGTGTATAACAGGAGGTTTATGCTTTTTATAGCCTCATTAGGCTAATCTGATTTAATGAAGTGGGTATCAATTCGCTGTTGATGTGTGGCCAATAGCTTTTATGCTTTCCTAATATTATTTTTCTGAATCGACCTCCTTAAAATGGACAACTGAAAACCAAAACAGAAACCTGAACTTAAGGGGACATGGCTGGAATCATCATTAAGGAAGTGTAAAATCTATGCTTAGAGTGACATAAGCTCATACTTTGATATGATAAACTTCTTCAGTGTGCTACCTTCATTATATTCAACAATCAGTGTTGCTTCATTACACCCCAGTGCTGCTCTGTTCTGTGTACCACCATTTGTCTTTACATCACATGCATGTTATACCTGTTTTACCAAACCATGGGCATGTTGTTAATGTCAGTAGACTAGAGACTAGACACTGGGGTTTTCATATTTTTCTGAACCTGATAATGCTCCGGCTATTAAGAGTTCTTTTAATGACCTCTCTCCTCCAACACCCTGAAAAACAAGCAGCCAAACTGGTCTAAAGCCTTCATTTCATTTAAACTTCAGCCCTTTAAATGTTGCAGTGTTTTTCTAAAGTGTCAATATTTTCAGAAAATCAGAAGACATGAATAAAAAAATGATTGTTGGTGTAACTTTTTTGTTGATATGTTGATAACGGAAAATAATGAGACATTAATATCGAGTCTGTGGAGTAAACATTAAGTAATTAAATAATCCATGATATGAAAAAAAAATCTATTGTTACAATTGTTACACTGACAATTTTTCAATTGTGAAATCTACACCTTACTAATGCTCCATTTATCTATTTACACAAAATGTTCCCACTTTTATTAGATTAAGCTCCATTGTTTTTTCCGTCAGAGAATGAAATGTGCTTTTGAACTCGAAAGTGTCAAAAACAACCAGGAAACAGCTTTTGGTCCCATTTCTTGTAGGAAATACTGAACAATCATGTAAAATGATGTGAGGAAAATGTATTCATAAAATTATGATATAGTCAAGTCATGATGTTAGCTTTGCATACTTTTACAGAAGGCCTATTAAGTCAGTGCATCTGCAGTATAAATATGATACAATCACTGAAATAATAAATATAAGCTTCAAATTGTGATCGCATTTACCAAATATAATAAATACCAGATATCTGTAAAAGATCCTGTAGCTTAGTAAAATCATTGTGCAGATTAAAATGTGTTTGGCTCAAGTGTGTGGATACTCAAGTGTTTAAGTGTAGTCTTATCAGCATAAATGTGTGGCTCTACTTCCTTACGTTCTGGACTGTAAGGCAGTTTCCATCTGGAACTAGTGGAGTTTCCTGTGTGCTTGTTTCCTAGTCAAATTCTAATAGCAAGGGTGTCTTGTGACCATGACCTTTGATATATAGCCTATATAAAAGGCTCCCACTAAATCACGCTCAACCACTTTCCCAGGCTTCTTTGCTGAAGAGCTGAAGAAATTGACTGAAGAAGCTAAGAAGTGCTCAAAAATACTTTGACCAAAAGATTGCATAAATTTGTTATGTAAAATCTGCACAATCAAGAAGAGTGCATTGACGTGCACCTTGGATGATGGCAATTTAGTATTGATTTATCTATATTCGCCGCTGACACAGAAAGCAGACGTGACGTGTTGTTTGTGTTGGCGTGTAGCATTGTGGTGCTGCAAAAGCAGATTAATAATGCCAATTCTGAGGTGGGAAATGTGCTTAGGCTATGGAAGAACTGTTGCCTATTGAGCAACCTCTCCCATGCTGCAGGAGTACAGTGGGGAGTGAAGTGGGCAACCAATGTGACTGAAAGGCCCACTCCTCTGTGGTATGAACAAAGGAAGAACAGCAGCCCGACAAAGTGTTTAGCTGCTCAGTCCCATGGAGAGGAAAGAATGAGGGCCCTTAGTGGCATTAGAATGCAGTCTAGAGGTGATGGCAGTGGGCATGGGCAAGAGCTTTTAGTGGCAATGAAATGCAGCACAGCTGGCTCGTATGTAGAGACAGATACTGACACACTTTCAGTGGCCACATCTCATTCTCTAAGCTTGAGGCCAACCTTGGAGAGTGCTTGTTGGCCCATCAGTGGAACATTCTGATGGTCAGAGTGTAACCCCAGAATGTGGCACAACAGTAGTTAATGTACTACAAGCTGGTATCAAGGCCACCAGGGCAAAACAAAGCTTGATTCTTAACCTAATGCAACAGCTCAAATGCCTGACCAATTTTGTGGTATATAAGCCCAAGAAAGTGGCTAGGCTATTCCAAAGTGCACCTGTTTTATGAAGGAGCTTTTATATGCATTTGAGAATGCAGGAAATCTTTGATAAGCGCACATATAATGGCTGCAATAGCTAAGGCGGACAGGGCTGAAATCAGACCGGTGACCTCACTGTGTTATAAGAAGACACACAGTGTAGCTGTGCGGATGAGCGGATACACACATTCTGTCTTAGAGAACTGCCTACTTTCATTCAGGCCATTACAACCAAAGAGTGGATGCACAGCAATCTGGTGTACAGAGATTGAGGAATTTACATACACTTAATTTCAGGTAATTTGGAACACCTATGGTTTTGGGCCAGGATGTGTTTGCACACAACTGGCCAACTCCTGACTAGTATAGACATTTCTTAGAGGTGTGGAATGTCTCCTGTCCCTATGCAAAGCAATGGTCCCACAGTGGGGCCTGGACTTGGTGCTAGGCAGTTTGTGCAAATAATATGAACCAACAAAATATATAAAGCATTTTTGTTGGGCATCATTATGGTCAGGCGAGTCAGCAAATTATATGGGCTATCAGTTAGCAGGCATTGGGACTGGAATGCAAAAATGCCATGTGGGGTGGTGCAGCTTATGTGGTGCTATGGCCAGATTCGAGGCAACACTAGGATGTGGACATTTGGGAAGCAGTGACAGGGAACTCACCATCCACCTACATAAAATGAAGGACCTCCAGGTCACTTGTGTTGATGAGAAAGGCCAAAGGATTCGTGTGATTTACCATGGACTTTATAAAGGCAACACTTGTGAGGTCATGGTCACTAGGAGATGACTTGCTATTATTAGCCAGCTAGGAAACGAGCACAGAGGAAAATTCCACATGTTCCGGAAGGAAACTGTTGTAGAACCATGCTTATATTAAAATCTGTGACTTTATAATACAAATGAAGGCTGACACCAACTCCCATTGCTACTCTCGTGCGATAATACTAAAAAGAATAAGACGCTATAGCTGAAGCAGCGTCAAGGTTTTGGCCAGCTGTTGGGCACAATGGGCTGGTCATTAACAACAAACACAGCAATCTTAGCCACGAAAATGCTTATGATGCCGTATCGAATCAGTCTGATTTCCACAGTGAGCAGGAAGTCCCGGGGTTCTGGCAGTGGTCTCTGCACAGACACCACCGCACCATGGGCTGTTTTCTGGATGCTGAAGAATCCTTCTGCATCACCATCCACAATAAAGAGCTGGATGTGGTCCCCAGGTACAGATCTGGACGGCCCCATGCGGAAAACGGCAGCAGGTATGGGGATGTTGGTGGAAAATGTGAGATTGTAGAAAGAGATTGTCAGGGGCAGGGACTGGCACTCACTATTCTGCTCACAAGGCAAGCGTTCACAGCGACTGGAAAGGTAGCACAAGAAGTAGCATGAAAATAAAATGACAAACGGCACAAAATGAGGTATAAATACCATTTAAAGACAAAAATAACTGTGAGATATGTCAACAAACTCTGTATGGTGGTGCCTAAGTGCAAAACACACTAACTAACCCAAAACTCAACAGCAAATCAGAAAACCTAACAATAAAACCAAAAACACAACAGCAAATTATGAAAAACAGAAAATCAGTAAAAGCAACAGCAAAACCAAAATTGAAACACATCAACATTAACTCAAATGGAAAAGGTCCTTATTGAATATCATATGCTTGTTGCTGATTGGCTGCAGAGCACATCAGTTGGAGAGATGGTGGAAAATGGACAGCTGGAGGATGTTTACATTAAGATGCTTATTTTTATCAAGCCATTCATATGATGTTATTTTAGATATGCTGTTTTTAGAAATGCAATTTTGCACAGAAATTTTGTGCTGAAAACTCGCCTAAGGGAAGTTATTCAGAAGAAAATACTTTTCTTTCAGCAAAAATTTACCAGGTGAAAAGCAGTGAAAATCCTCCACATAAATCTATTCTTTTAGTAATATACCAAAACAGTGACTTTGGTTATCAATATCATACCTTCAGCTACTAATTTAAGCACAGTATTAGTTTTTTTTGTTTTTTTTTCTTTGATTTTCTCACTGATCTGAACTTTCATTACTGACTCTTACAGTAGAAGTGTAAGATACTCACCTCTCTGCTGCACGCTGGTATTTGGGTGGACACTCAAATGACAGGCAGCGAAATCCACCCAAGATATTGAAGCAGCTCTGTGCGGCAGAACAGTTGTGTGTGCCTGTTGCACATTCATCAACATCTGCACACAAGTTATTGCCATCCCATCATTACATCATCTCCAATTACACACCTTCATAATTCTGAACTTATTGGTAGCTATAGATCTGTCTTTAATCTGCTCTTTGGCAGAATGATATATAACATATGCATAGGAAAACATATCCATCCACTGCAAAATACAATAATGAGAGGCACCATATGATTTTTAAAAAAACTTTACCTAGGCAGGTGTGTCCACTGGGGGAGAGTGAGTAGCCTGTTGGAGGGCAGGTGCATTCATAGCTACCAGGTGTGTTCAAACAATGATACGAGCAAACTTTGCCCCCAGAAGTCAAGGCACATTCATCAATATCTAGAAAAGAATAATTGAAGAAATTTGGAAAGAAATTATATTTTTTATAATAATTACATTTCAAAGATACTTTATCCATACTTGTCAATCACCCACAGACAGCAGACGGCTCTAAAATTACTAATTGCTTCTTTAATTGCATACTAATTAACCATTTTTAGTCACACATGAATTTCCAAGTAACATTCCTGAAACTTTTTACCTTCACATGTATGTCTGTCTATGTTGTTGAGCTGGTAGCCACGGTGACAGTAACACTGGTAGGAGCCGTAGACATTCGCACACTCCTGGCTGCATGGGCTGTTCTCGCATTCATTCACATCTAAAGGAGAGATCAAATTCAGTGCACAGCAATGCTGTGAATTCTACCAACAGCACCTATGCTGGTTAATTACAGTCCCACCTTCACAGCTCTTGCCATCACTGGCCAGCTGGAACCCGGGATGACAGCTGCACAGGTACGATCCGGGAGTGTTGTCACATTTATGAGCACACAAGCGCCCAGGATAGCTTCTGCATTCATCATTGTCTAAGACGAATAAGTAAAAATAATTTAGTCTATGTAGATATATACACCATATATGAGGCCAGGGAGGAAAAGCTGGTCTTACCCTCACAGCTTTTGCTGATGCTATTAAACGTAAATCCAGAACGACAGTCACAGCGGAAGGAGCCCAGAAGGTTCACACAGTCATGGCCCTGACAGGCATTGTGTGGTGTGCTGCACTCATCTACATCTGGCAGAAATGTGAGAAAGGCACTGATTGGCTTTTTAGGAACATTTCATTTGACATTCATGTTCTTAGTAATAGATGTCCTATTAAATAAAACCATCTTAGTGAATATTATGTCAAGGATGGTGCCAAGAACACACTCCCTGATACGACTCAAGGAAGCAAATTCAGTATGAGCATATTGTCTACAAGAGTCCTGGGTTGAGCATAGGACACTTTATAATTACAGCAGCAGTTCTTAGAAGGTACAAGTCTACAGTATCCAGGTGAAATTAGCCACTGAAGCATGAGTGACTAGTTTCTGCATTTCTGGCTTCTGTTAATATTTTTATGGCCTGGAAATTTCTCTCCCAGCTGGAATAGAGCTGAATCCATAAGGCTAAGGAGGAAGAGGAAGGTGCGTCATTGATTTCACTGCACTTGCAATTCAGACACACAGGGAGTCGTCTCTCCCACTCATGATGAACTTGTGTTAACACGTGTATGTATATATATATATATATATATATATATATATATATATATGTACACACACACACGCCATCCACAGTAATAGAAACACCTGTCCTCTGAGATCACATCTCATTTGCATGCACAGGGTGTAAAAAAGAGATAGAAGGAATATGACAGGCACTAAATCAATATTTCATGATCATTAGAGAAACCTGAAGAAATCTGTCATGACTCAGATTGTAAAATATTTTTTAGTATTGTTACATTTTTTTAAAATCTTAAGTATGTGACATTGAGAGAGAAATGTACCTTTAATTCTGACCAGTGAACCAGTAAACTTTATCAATTTGCACACGGACCAAAAAGACGGGTTTAAAGAGCACAATGAATAGGAATTACTAACACAAATTTCCTTACCCATGCAGTGTGTGCCCTCTTTGTTTAGGTGATATCCACGTCCACAGGTCACTGAGAACCTCTGGCACATGTAGGAGCCCACAGTGTTAACACACGTGTGACCAGGTTGGCATGGGCTCTTCTCACGTACGCATTCATTTATGTCTGAGAAAGAGAGAAAGCACTGAATGACTGCTGACTCTAAATAGAACTGAATATACCGAATAGTATATTTTTATATAATGAAAGATATAAATTATATAATAATATTTATATAATGATATTTACTATATAACATTATGTTATGGGAAAGTCTCTCTGTTCCTACCAGACTTTTTACTGCATTATATATTATTATTATTATATAGTATATGTATGTAATGCTTGATATGGACAAGTATCTAACCAATGCAGTTTCCGACGGCATCCTGGATGAAGCCAAGCCCACACTGATGTCGTGGATGGCAGCGAAATGACCCAACAGTGTTCTGACACGTGAATTCACGTCCACAGTTATGTGTTCCTACCAGGCACTCATCAATATCTAATGGAAATGAAACATAACTGAGAACTGAGTGCACCAAATCACATTAGCATTAAGAATAATAAGGATTAACATGGGACAGGGGTTAACCTTGGCAGGTGTTGGTGTTAGTCAGCTCATATCCTGTGCCACAGCTGGTTTCTCTCTGACAGCGGTACGAGCCCTCGGTGTTGATGCATCTTTCGCCTGGCCTGCAGGTGTGAGCCCCTGACAGACACTCATTATAATCTGACAGCAAA
Organism: Pangasianodon gigas; assembly: GCA_022758105.1. NCBI lineage: Eukaryota > Metazoa > Chordata > Actinopteri > Siluriformes > Pangasiidae > Pangasianodon > Pangasianodon gigas. The sequence goes on along the minus strand of CM040471.1, from coordinate 16,826,779 downwards.
AGGGAAAGACAAATGATCTTTTCTGGCTTAAGAGAAATCCCACTGTGATGCTAATTATTAAGCAATGGATGTCATACTGACCCAAGCCAACTCACTAGATTTTATATTAATACACTTGTAACATTATTTTAAAATAATGGAAATTATCATTACAAGTGTAACAATACATGCATTCAAGCTGAATACGATTTCTGGTTCTGTAGTCAAGATTCAATAACTTTTTTATTTCAATCTACTGATAATCTACAGCGCTCTAATTAATTAATAATTAATATACTGCACAGATTGGTTCATCTCTGAAACACTTTTTTTTTTCTAAGATTGCAAAATTGCATGTCCTTGGGCAAAATTGCAATCTTATAAAACTGTGCAATTGAGTTATAATATAATAATAATCCCAAAAGTCATGCAAGTGGCAAGTTATTTGAACTCAATACTAGTCTTTTATTTCACCTTTTTACTTTCAAAATGGCATGAACAACACTGAAAATACTTTTGCATGCTTATTAGAAAAACTGAAACAGAAAAAAAATCACATCTGAAAAAGAATTTTTAATATTGTTTAACCTGCAGTGGAAATATGAAAGTAAATGGGTGCAAATTGAAAGTAAGGTACTAAACTTACCCTCACAGCTGTAGCCATCGGATTTAAGGTGGAAACCTCTCAGGCAGACACAAGAACCATTACCCACACAAAGCTGAGAGCATCTTGTTACCCCTTCTATGTTAAACACAATGTCAAAGGATAAGTTTTCACTTCATCACTTATGAAAAATGAATACAATTGTTTTCTCAAATTATATTTCTCAAACAATATATCTCTATACCACCAACAAGTGAAGCAAGTGTCGTGAACATGTAATTGCTAGAGTGAAGTGCAGAACATGAGTGCGTGCATGTAAATTCAAGTGGTCAGTATGACAAACAGTGGTCTGATAACAGGTAAGTAAAAACGGCAACAACTAAATCCCAGAGACTAGGAACCATATAGCTTAGAACCACATGTAATATAACATGCAGGAAATCATTGAGGGGTGTTAATAAACTAAATAGACTGCATAACAATCCATAGTTAAGACTGTGTTTTTTTCACACTTGGCCCCAACACACAAGTCTATAGTATTAATATACCAGGATCAATATTAGGTTTGTTTTTGTTGTAGAGCATCTACTACTATACAGCATGCTATATAATATATAGTTCTGAAGACCTGTTTTCCTGAACTGAAATATGAATCTCTTTTGCAAGTATCTAACTCAGAAGTAAAGTTTTAGCATTTTAAAATCTAGTTACCCGTAAAAAGTAAAAAGGGAGTGTGGCAGCAGGGGTGGAGTCGAGCGTCAGCTGTGGACGGAGAGGAGGCGGGTAACGTGTGATGATTCTCACCTGTGTCTTATTACCGCCTGTGTACTTATTTGTCTCTTTGTGCTTTCAGTGACTCCCGTAACCAGCAAGAAAGAGAGAGAGAGAGCGATATACAGTATTTACATTCATGAAGGCGTCTCTTGACTGTAGACTTTGACAATGATACGCGTACCTCCTCCAGAGTGTTTTTACTTGGCTAGGTGTTGTGAAGGGGTTTTTCTTCACCAAGGAAAGAACGCAACATTCATCTACCTCTGTTGTCTTCCGTGTTCTTCCAGGACTTTTGGTGTTGCTGAGCTCTCCAGTGCATTGTTGATTTGGCCACTCCTAAAGTTTCTGCTATCTCTCTAATAGGTCTTTTTTGTTTTTTCAGCCTAATGATGGCCTCCTTCACTTGCATCAACACCTCTTTGGACCGCATATTGAGAGTTCCTATGAACAGCTACCAAATGCAAATTCATCACTTGGAATAAACTCCAGATGTTTTATTGCCTTAATTTGTCATGAAATAATGAGGAAACAGGGCACACCTGGCCATGAAACTGCTTATCATTCAATTGTCCCAATTATTTTTGAGCCTATGAAAATGGAGGGACTCTGTAAAAAATGGCTGTATTTCCTAAACTAGTTAATACCATATTTTTTGTTAAATGCCTTGAATTAAAGCTGAAAGTCTACACTTCAATCACATCTTGATTGCTTCATTTCAAATCTATTGTGGTGGTGTACAGAGGCAAAATTACAAAAATTGTGTTACTGTCCAAATACATATGGACCTGACTGTAGATGGCGGAACTTGCAAAACACACATGAACGCACGCACATACACACACGCCGCGGTGAGTGCGCTTAAACTCAACAGAGCAAAAGCTGTGAGTCCGGGACCGAAAGACATCTGGGATCCCAAAGACATCACCAGATGGTGGGTTTCTTCCCTGCAGCTGTCTTCACTTCCTGCTAGCTCTTGGGCCATTTTACCTTCGGTTTTGCCTTCAGGAAGTGAAACGTATGCTCAATTGGATTCAGGTCAGGTCATTGACTTGGTCATTGCATTCCACTTCTTTGCCTTAAAAAAAGTCTTGGATTGCTTTTGAAGTATGCTTCGAGTCATTGTCCATCTGCAGTGTGAAGCGGTGTCCAATGAGTTTTGAAGCATTTGGCTGAACCTGAGCAGAAATTATAGCCCTATACACTTCACACACTTTAAACTTTTTGTTAGCCGAAACATCATCAATACATACAAGGGAACCAGTTCCATTGGCAGCCATACATACTGTATACGATTGGCTCTGCTATAGTAGTTTTCCAAGTTCTTAGTTCGCTCCGATGAAATGTTTTACTAGTCCACATTTGGACCTTGGCCCACCCATTGACGACCCCTGCCTTATAGTATGTTATTCTCCATAACATAAAACCCAAAGAATTTAGGTTATTATAAGAGATTAATCCTTACCTGCACATAAGTCAGTGCCCTGGGTATTACCTCCATTACCAGTACTGGTGTTATTCAGCAGAGGTGACACTGTGTGAGAGGAAAAATACAGCTGCATTAGTTCATACAGAACTGACTTAGAATGAGCACAACACAGATTATCTGAATGAGTTCTTTACAATCTTGCATGTGTAGCATATAAAATGTTAAAATGAAAGCTTTCAGGTCATCAGTCAGTTACACTCCAGGCCCAAAGTATTGAAGCATTGACCTAAACTGACTCTGGTAGGTGATAAACAGTTTGCTTTGTATTTCAGGTGAGTCAGTGGAGGAAAAAAAAAAAAATATGCAATATCAGTGGCTTAAGATGTCAAGCCTAACATATGTTTCCTGAGCAGTTTCCCACTTTTCTATGACTGGGCAAGTATTCTATATATTTCCACTTTCTCCAAAAGGCATAAGAATCTTGGTCATATTTCTGCCTGTTATACCTAGAAAAATTTTTGTTGCTGCTAAACTTGTGGGTTTGTAGTGTAGGTCATTTTGAAATATCTAGTAGTAGAAAATAAAGGCGACAGGATGTGCTTGTGTGTTGTGTAATCTTGAAAATGTTCATCAGTTCATGTAGATTCATTTAAGGAAATTATTTTTGTCTCAGTATCTCCCATGCATAGGTCATGACGAGAAGGAGTATGCATTCACTCATGCACTCTGCTACCTTGGTGGACTAAGCCATGCTCTTTCTCCATGCAGCAGGCCCATGCCACGTTCCTGCAGTGAACAGTGACAGGAATCTGCAGCTCGCAGGTACGATTCTCTCTCTGAGCCAGCAGCCCGAGCACACAGCACTCACAGCACATCTGGAGCAGGAGGAGAGAGACATGGCACAGAGGAAAGATACTTTATGTAGTTTATAAAGAGTATGTCTGAGAGCTTTTTGAAGCCTTAAATATTACTAGCATGTTACACCCTGTATAGGAAATAGGCACACACCTTGGCAGTGTTGGCTTTATAGGGATCTGTCTCAAAAAACGAGAAGTCACACACTCCATTCCTTTTGGCACTGGTCATGCCGCTGGTACAGAGACTTTCTTTCAGTGCAGCTTGACAGCATTGCTTCTGAGCCATCCTAGCTCAGAACAGAGAAACAGAGGAAAGAATATATGAATTGTTTTTATATAATTACAAATTTCTGTAGTACCTTGTGAGACTGCAGAGTGCAGAGAAGATGGCAACGGTGTAACAGCACAGATTACAGTTCAATTAAACATGGAGCCTTTAGGATCAAATGTTTTTAAATCCACACTTACCTCTCTGCAAAAAAGATCATCTCTGCCTATAGATAATTATTATATTCTCTTATAATATTCTTTTATAATATTCTTTCTGACAATTCTGTTATATTAAGAATATTGACACATAAAGATGTCAAATCAAAAAGGTCAAGGCAGATATAAAATTTAAACTTAAAAAAAAATACTTTTAAAAACTATTTCAGAGTATTAAAATAATGTCTCATATTTAGAGGCATTTGTTTATAACATTAAGCTATTTTCTCCTGGCAGAGCTGGTACTATAAAATGGTACTAGTATGAGTTATTGCTATGAATGAGTAAGGAATAAAATATAACATGTGGCATGCTGTTATAGAAAAATAATCAATTACAGGGTGGATTGATGCAGTCTGACACGAAGCAGAGCTTTACTTCTGCCTATTACAAACAGCTGACAATGGAGACTGAGTGGGAGGGTGTGTGTGTGGGAGGGTGAGTGTGTGAATGAGTCAGTGGCAGGGAGAGTGTGCAAAGGAGTGGGAGGGTGAGTGAGTGAGTGAAGGGGTGAGTGAGTGAGTGAAGGAGTGAGTGGATCAAATGAATGGAGTGAGTGAGTAAGTAAAGGGGAGGGTGAGTGAGTGGGAGAGTGAGTGTGTGAGTGGGAGAGTGAGTAAATGAATGAGTGGGAGAGTGAGTGAGTGAATGAATGAGTGGGAGAGTGAGTGAGTGAGTGGGAGAGTGAGTGAGTGGGAGAGCGAGTGGAAGAGTGAGTGAGAGGGTGAGTGAGTGAGTGGGAGAGTGAGTGAGTGGGAGAGTGAGTGAGAGGGTGAGTGAGTGAATGAATGAGTGGGAGAGTGAGAGGGTGAGTGAGTGAGTGAGTGGGAGAGTGAGTAGGAGAGTGAGTGAGAGGGTGAGTGAGTGAGTGAGTGAGTGAGTGAGTGAGAGAGTGAGTGAGTGGGAGAGTGAGTGAGTGAGAGGGTGAGTGAGTGAGTGAGTGAGTGAGAGAGTGAGTGAGTGGGAGAGTGAGTGTGTG
>CM040471.1:16710136-16821574 GCA_022758105.1 Pangasianodon gigas | reverse complement strand
GAGTGAGTGAGTGGGAAAGTGTGTGAGAGGGTGAGTGAGTGAGAGAGTGAGTGAGTGAGTGAGTGGGAGAGTGAGTGAGTGGGAGAGCGAGTGGAAGAGTGAGTGAGAGGGTGAGTGAGTGAGTGGGAGAGTGAGTGAGTGAGTGAGTGAGGCTCAGCCAGCTGTTTAAAACTATGCAGAAATCATTGCTTTCCTGAAAAACTTAGGAACCTAGCATTTGTGGTGTTAACAGTTGTAATGGAGGCCCAAACCAGGTGTTTACCTGCAGATGAAAGAGTGGGATATATGGGGAAGGGAAGCACACTGCTGATTGCCCAGACCATAGACTCTCCCACTTTTACAGCACGTCTCCAAAGACATCTGCTCACGGCCAAACTCTAAAGAAATCAGGAGTTTACATTGATACAGTTAAGTGCAAATGTTTGCATGTCGCATAGCTTGTAGGTGAGAAAAGGAATTGTTTCCTTATTTTACAGTTTATCTACAAAAGAAACAATTTCAAGTTAAAAATGAAATGTTGGTGTGCAGTGTATTGTGCAACAAAATAACAATAAAAATCAACAAAAAATAGTTTCAGGGGTTAAAGGGTGAGCATTAGAAACATTAAAGAAAATTATTAGAGAATATTTATATTAGATTTAGTGTTTAGCAATCTTTCGTAGTGATTTTAATTTTTTTCAATATTGTTATTTTGACATTTGAAGATTTTATTCTGACAACACAAAGTTATATTCAAGTGGTCTAAGTTCCACTCCGAAGTGCAGAACATGGGCAAATCTGTTGAAACCTTCATCAGAGAGCTGTTTGAGCTTGACAACAGCTGTGATTTCAGGGCCAGAAATAGCAGATCTACAGCACGTACTGAGCTACATGCGAGTATGTCAAAAGCATGAGAGATGCTGCAAAACCATTCCTCCCTGAGTAAGAGATGCTCAGTGAACACAACAGATTATTCAAATGAGAAAATCAGATCGTCATTCCTGCTAGCATGAGAGCTGACATGAAATCTGGGATTCATCAGGACAATAAGGCTTCACGAAGTGTTGTGAGTGCTACAAGACCACTGTCTGGTTTCTGGGCACTGCAAACAATGTCAGGGAGTTTGTCGTCTTGTGCCAACACTGTAACATGCACAGACCTACAGGTGAGGTCAAAAGTTTACATCCCCCTTTCATAATCTGCAAAATGTTAATTATTTTACCAAAATAAGAGGGATCATACAAAATGCATGTTATTGTTTATTTAGTGCTGACCTGAATAAGATATTTCACATAAAAGATGTTTACATATAGTCCACAAGAGAAAATAATAGTTGAATTTATAAAAATGACCCCGTTCAAAAGTTTACATCCACCTGATTCTTAATACTGTGTTGTTACCTGAATGATCCACAGCTGTGTTTTTTTGTTTAGTGATAGTTGTTCATGAGTCCCTTGTTTGTCCTGAACAGTTAAACTGCCTGCTTGACGACAGCCTCTTGGGTTTGTCTTGTAAGGTTCAGTTCATACATAAACAAAGCCTTCGCAGTAATGAGAGGATTTAAAAAATGTACTGTAAATGGAAAACACAACAGTTTAATTTTACCTTGGCCTGAAAGAACTCCACACAAAGCGCAGAATATTGCAATCCACTGATGTAACATGGTCTGAGGAGACTTTCCACAGGCACAGACAGAAACGTGCTGTGAAAACACATCAGCTGACTGACAGGAAGGCCACAGGGAGGTGTTTTTATACTGCCACACCCTAAAGACGGTCCAATCCTTTGTCTTTTAAAAGACCCCAGGCTTGATTTTTTAAATATCTTCTATATGATCGCTCCTAAATTTCTTGATTTTGTCAGTAAACTTGCTTTCAGTAAATAAATAAGTTAATAAATTATATAGCAACAGTACTGTGCAAATGCACCCTATTTTTTATATAGATTTTTATTTTATGACTTCTACATTATCAAGTCAGTACAAAAGCATTTTAGATTTCCAAACATTAGTTTTCCAGCACAAAATTTTCATACAAAAAAAACATAATGAAGCCTGGTGGGTTTTGCTGCAAAAACTAAGAAGTGCGACTCCAGAAGAACTGTGGCTGGTTCTGCAAGATGCTCAGTAAAACTTACAGCTCATTTCCTTATAAAACTGCACACACTGTACCTGAGACTACAAATTTTTAAAATGAAAGGGTCAATCAAATATTGACTTTGTTTCATTTATTAGTGTTTACTGCTCTTTATAGTATTTTTTTTAATGTAGAAACATTTAAATTCATTATTTTTGAAGATATCTTTGCTTTTCATCTCTTTGCATGTGCCTAAGAATTTGCACAGAACTCTATACCTTTTTATTTATTTATTTACTTACTTACTTACTGACTTATTTATTTCAGCATTAGATACAGGTGTGAATGTGAGAGGGAACACAGGGTCGGTTCTGTCTCTAGCAATGAATACAAGCCAAACTGTACAGCATTTATTTCATTTATTTATTGCAGCTTTTCAGCAGGCAGACATCTCACATGCAGACATAATATCCTCTTTAGCTGAGAAGTAACCTTTGCCAGGTAAAATGATATCGAAACCTGCAAAGAGCAGCATATAGATTTGGTGAAATTGAGATGCAGAAAGCAGCTACCCTCTGAAAGGTGAGGTATACCTCAGAGAACAGCCTGGTGAACAGCAGGAAGTTGGTCGAGGGCCTGGAGTGCTAAGAGATCTTGTGGCATCACTTGCAAGTGGTGGAAATGTAACTTCTTCACCTCCATCTCACTTGCTGACAAGCTTGTACATGATGGGCTAATGCATGTTAGTACTGTGAGATCTAAGAAGCCAGAGGTCCCTGAGGTCATGAGACCAAATGTTGCCAGAAATAGCATGTCCATTTTTGGTATTCATGAGTAATGTGACATGACAGCTAAAAGAAAGGCAGTCTGTAACTTTCTACCATGCATCATGACGAAAAGGTGGGGGTGGGCAAAACAAGCCTGAAGTCATCCAGCATTAAAAAGGCCACCAAGAGTGGTGTTGACAACCTGAACCATCTCGCAGCAATGCACACAACAAGGTGCAAGATCAACCAATGGCCTATGATACTGTTCAACATGATTGACATTAGAGTCATTGCTGCATTCATCATCTGGATAGGGAATTATCTTGACTGGATGACTTTAGTGGTTAGCAGAAGGAGTTGAGTGTTTTTGAAAGAATTAGGGCTGGCTGTAGTCATGCCACAGATAAAGGTACTATCTCAAATCCCAACACTGCATGCCTCCATCTGAGCAACAGTGCACAGCCAGATTTTCTTAGAACCTTTAGCTTATCTAACTCAGGTCATCCATTCAAAAGGTCTGATTAAATTTTCAGAACCTAGGTCCCCGCCTACTGAAACAGAAACCTCTTTACAAGCAATGATTGCATTAACTTTTAGAAGACTTGATCATTCTTTTACACCTTTACTACATAACAGAGTCAGTTTGGAATTTGACCAAAGTGGCCAAAATGTTAGTGTGCTGGATGAGGCCTTATTAATGCACGTTAATCTATATGACTGTTCTTAAAATTTACCAGAAAGAAAAACATAACTGTAAATAATTGTGAATGTACAAATTGTTGTAGTGTTTAACTCTGTAAACCTCAGAGTTCTAGAAAATTCTTGTGAAATCCTGAGAATTTAAACTTAACCGATAATGATCATTGTTTTAATTTTTATGAAAGACTGACGAACAGTAATGAGTAAATTCAAGTAACTGCTTTATCCTGTTCAGGGTGGCGATGGATCCGGAGCCTATCTCAGGAACAGAGTGTGAGGGAATAGACCCTGGATGGAATATCAGTCCATCCACCATGCGCACACATTCACACCTCAGGGCAAAGTAGTCACCAATACACCTACTGGCATATTTTTCAGGAGTGGGACAAAACCAGAGAACCCAGAGGAAACCCACACAGACGCAGGGAGAACATGAACAGAAACTAGAGCTCAGGATTGAACCGGGGACCCTGGAGCTGTGAGGCTGCAACACTACATACTGTACCCCCGGTGTAGGAAAACAATTTTATCCCCTTTGAAACCTTGAAATTCGGCTATTTGGTCCAGACGTTACCTTTTGATTAAAAATGTATAGGGACTTGTAGCCTAACACTACAGCACAGTTTCTATATAATCCTATTACAAATCGCTTGTCTAATATCCCTCTTGAATCCATGAATGGTTTCTGACTGTCGCAGCAGAGCAAGGCAGATAAACAGAGATTTAAATCACTGTCCAATTATAATTATCCTTAAAATTATGTGTAAAGTGTTATATTTGTTTGCTGTAGGCCTATTCAATCTTTCGTTTCCATCAAGACTGGCATATTTTTAAGGATTTTGCATTTTACATCTCACCCTGCAATTCCTTAGTGCCCCACTAGGGGCTGGGTGCATCCCACAGTTTGATTTACCTCTCCTGCAAGGGATGAAGATCATGGATTAATGTTTTCACTTGTAAATGAAAAGAATACGCAACCTTTGGGATAAAAACAACACGAAGATCTCAACAGTTCATCAAATTTATTTCTAAGCATGCTCATCTCTAGAGCACCAAATTAAACTAGAACAAGACAAATAAATATATAAAGCAAATCAAGTCATTCATGTTTTTAGAAGGATCATAGTAGAAGCACAGATAATGTATGCAATTTTCCATTTGTGTCAAAGTAATGCAGTTTTTCAAAAACAAAATCATTTACTTATTTTTACACCTGTATTTATTGTGCCTTTTTACATACCCTAATGAGCTGTATTGCTCTTTTTAACCGTGACTTTGTATGCAATATTCTTATTATTGCAGAATTAATACACCGTGAGGTGTTAAGCACTCCAAGTGTCCATGGACAGGGAGCGGGAGGGAGAAAAAGAGAAAGAGAGAGAGAGAGAGAGAGAGAGAGAGAGAGGGATGGATGGAGCTTTAGTCTGATCACCCATTCTGATCTTTATTGTTGTCTTCCTTGGGTGTATTTTCAGGATTACAGCTTTCCTGTGGTTTCTCTGTGCCCTCAGTGTTTTCCACAGGTTCTTCTGACTGAGGCTCCTCCTTTGGAGGACTTTTATTAGGAGGTTCCGCATCCTCCTTTGCTGCAGGGGCTTCTGGTGAGTATGTTTTTGGTGACTGAGTTGCTGCTTCTGCTGTATCTTTCGGTGATGGAGCGACTGGTGCAGGTTCTGGTTCTGGTTCTGGAGCAGATTCTTCCGCCTTTACGTCTGGAAAGGTCCGATCTGGATACAAGAGTTTCAGCTGCTCTTCAAAATAACTCTCCAGATTAGCTCCAACACTGGACATCTCTGTGTCCTCCTAAAACAATGTGCACACATACACACATCAATAATGATTCAATTTTATTATCATATCGATCACTTCCTGTGATTTATGAGCCAAAATGCATAGTGCAGTGTTATTGCTAATGTTCAGTGTGTGGAATTATAAAATTATAGACATGTTAATATTTAAATAATACAGATTATACTGAAATAATACATTCTTTAATTAATTACAATTCAATTACAGTTTTAAAGATATGACAGCCTGTGTCTAGAGGTTTTTTTTTTTTTTTAGAAGTCTGTGTCAGTCCAGTTTTGACATTTTGTTCATCGTTGAAGAATATTTCAAAAATATCTCAGAACATCCCTACTGAAAAGTGCTTATTACTTATCACCTCAAATACCATGTCAAATAAGAAGCATAATCATACCTTGTGGAATGTAGCACAGTTTTTGAAAATAAGCCTCATGTCTGCCACAAAGTCCTCTGTGCTCCTGTAACTGGGACTCTCCTTGCCCTCCATTTTGCTCCTCACTTTAGACAGGTCCATTGGGGTTTTTATAATCTCGCTGTATTCTGGCATGGACTGCATATTACAGAGACATTCCAGTTTGTTACCCAACATTTCTCATAGCATTATCAGTTAGTTAGCGTAACTGAATGATTGACTATAAAGCTCAGACCCTGGCGTAAGCCTATAACAGTGCCTCCTGTATGTGTACATGCACCCATCATTGCTTTAGGAGTATGGGTAAACTTACCGATGGTGTTACAGGCTCCTGGAAATCAGTGCTGAGTTCATTGCAGTAGATGCGGAGTAACAGTCTCTCACACTTCTGTTTGATAAGAATAAATGAAGATGCAATGAAGAAGAGAGCACAGAATAATTCAGCTCTGCCTGAAACCAAAACAGTCTACATTAATTTACAAATTAATATAAAACATTGGATCATACTCGTCTATCCACAGGTGTAAAGGTAACCGAATCAGGATCCGGCTTCACGTTTTTTGACTCCCCGCCACCATCAGTGTCATACTCCATTTCAGGGGAGTTAAGGTCACGGCAGAATGTGCAGTACCATTCGCCACTGCAGACAAAAACATCACAGACAGGCAATGAACCGTATGTTCGAAATATAGTCTTACAGCAGTTTAAACAAGGCTTCTCCAAGTGTTGTTTCTAGTTATGGTTTGTCTAAGGCTGAAAAGCAAAACCCTACAGTGTAAAAACTTAAATGGGTGAGTTATTACAAATGTATGGAATTCATGTCACATACGATGATTATTGTGAAATGTTAAATGGGATGCACATGATGATAATTTTCATTAGGGACATTCAGAAAATACACCAAAATGAAAAATAAAATTTGATTATCTTCATATTGCTTCACCTCTCTAGACCTCTATCCTGACACATTTAGGGTCAGTTGAGAAATGCCCACCACAGACACACACAATTCAATATAGCTGACTGCATTTCAGAGTGGCTTACACAGAGTTCTGACTAGGGCTGATTATGATAAGATGATATAATATCGATATCATGATAAATTATGTCAACATGCTTTTCTGAGATATCATGGATATCATAAAATGTTTAATTAATTACAAACTGACCAGAAGCAGCTGTTGTGAATTGTAAAACTGCTGCAGTTATTTTTCTCCTTGTCAGTGTTATTTCTTTCTTATAAATAAAAATGTTATTTTCAAAACAGTTTGCTGCATGTTCCACTTGAAACATATCATTGCATTTCATGTTTTACTTTAATGAACGCATCTCAATGTGAGATGAATTCTTGGTACAGAGCAGGAATGTTAAACTAATTTTAGGTTACGGGCCACATTACACTTATTACAGTGTCAAATGGGCTGGATGGGGAATCAATATAAATTGCAAAATTTTTTCCCCAACTAAAATTAGAAAAGGTTGTGATTGCCTAAGTGTTCACCCCTGCAACCCGAAAACAGGGAAAGAATCAAATTTTTAGCTTGCTGAGTTTACTGCTCTATTTTGCCCCCTAGTGGAGTAATTGATACTAGCTCTTTGTTTTAATTTTTCAACTGAATTATGCCAATTTTGATATAAAACACAGATTATAAATTCGTTTGGTTGGCCAGATTAGAACCTTTATCAGGCTGGTCCTGGCCCGTGGCCTGTTTGTTTGAAAGTGCTGACGGAGACATTCATTCAGTCATAATGGCATAGCAAATGTAACCCTGCTTACCTTGGTGATGCATTGAGAGTGGGAATATGACAGCTGAGATGGAAGACTTTGGGACACTTGTCACAGCAGAGCAGCTCTCCTCCATTCTGGCACACAGCACACCAGTCCTCATTGGGGTCCTCCTCAGGTTCGGGGCTTTTCTCTGTCTGCTGCTCTTCTGTGGGAGGTGACTCTTGCTGTTGGGTCTGAGACTGCACGCCTGTGCTATCTGGAAGACTAGCTTTGGTAGTGGTCTGGACCTGACACACAACACACACAAAGGTAAGGAGGGTCATCAAACATGCTTGATCCATTAGATTCAACTATGCATTGCAAAACAGCAGCCAGTTACAACATAGATACTTACAAACCGAACTTCGTCGTCATCCTCAGGCTCATCCTTGATGACTATGACAGGCCCTGGAGAGGACTTTCTCCTTCTCTTAGTCGTGAGGCTTGATGGCCCACTCGCTGGAGGCTCTGAACGCTTCCAGGGACCAGCCCTAAATTTGAAGAAAAGGAATGTAAGGACATAAGGTACTGAGCAAGCACAGAGAAAGATTTACAGTGCTTGAGGCAGACAGACAGAATGTATAGTGCAACAGTACCCTGTCCTTGCTTCTGATGAGGTAGGAGCAGACATAGGAGAAATCTGTCTTACTGGAGCTAGGAATAAAAAAGAAGAGCAAATAGCAAATGTACATGTTATTAATGCGAAGAATATTCATTCATTTTCATTCTATTAAAAAAGTATAAACCCTCAGTTAACCCTATAAACCCTCCATTCACTCAAGTGGGTAAATTTGGGTAAAAGTGGTCAAAGTTGACTGTCAGCACCAAGAAGGCTCGATGTGAGAAGACTTATTTTTTTTTAAATCTCATGGCCACCCACACCAGAGTTCTGGTCCATCTTTGTGATAAATATCAGGTCAAAGAGAATCATTCAGTCAGTCAGTCAGTCAGTTGTTGCATATCAAACATTTCATTATTTCTTATCTGATTCTGAATATACTCTAGCATTCTAGGGTTAATAACTCAGGTGTGAATAAATCCCATCAATAGCTAAGGAAAATGGAGAAAGCAAACACTGTAAATATAGGAGGTAGACAAAGTAAAAGTAGTGGCAGACATGCACGTTTTGTGTGTTCAGTTTCGTTCTTCAACAAGTTACAAGTTGAGGAATGTGATGCAAAACCTGTTGTATGTCCAAGCTTAAAATAACAACTTCAGCCTAAATTTCAAAGTTCCTATTTCCAGGCTTTTTTAATCATACACACCACTTTTGTCTGGCACAGTGGGGGGCAGAGTGTGAACAAAACTAGCTCTAGGGCCAGACACCGACAAGGAAACAGCAGGGTCACTTCTCCTGTTGAAGTATGTGGCTTCCATCATGTTTCTCTGCAAAAGCAAACATTGCAAAGTGAAAATGTTTAGCAACTTACTTTTACCCAAGCTACACATAACCATGACTTGCAGACTGAAACCCAATAATCACACCTACCTGCATATAAGAGGCCTGAGATGTGAGCGGACCAGCGTTTGGGATAGGTGCATTCTGGGAGTAGCGAGAGGGTCCATGCAGCACTTCCATAGGTTTAGGAGGGAAGTTAGAACTGTTGATGAGACCCCTCAAGGTCTGAAAAAGATATGTATGCTTTAGCAAAACACTACATCATATGTGAATATTTGTATACTACAATTAGTGTGCTTTAGAAACTTAATTTACACTATTTCTGAAAAAGCAAACCCAAAACAATGCAGCCCTGCGGCATGAAAATAAAAACAAGTTCCTGTGTGCCATCCCATTACTGAATGGAAAAATAGAAGAGCCTCATCATTAAGTTAAAAGAAGTATTGGTGTATTGGGGGTTGCTCACACCCTTACCTGTTGTGGGATGCTGGAGTTCTGGATCAGAGTCGGGGGACTTCTCGTATTAATGTGCGGGCTGCCATACCTCCAAGGCTGCTGGGGCATTCCGGTTAAATTCTGGGAAGGTGATCCTCCCTGCATTGGTCTAGTGGGTGGTGGCTGCCCAGGGGGGCGCATCCCCCAAGACCAGTGATTGGGAGATACGTGTCGGTTTGGCTGCTGAGCGAGTTTCTCCACCTGCATTTGCAGCTGGGCCAGCGTGCTCTGCCTGTGCTGCTGAGCCTGAGATCCTGTGAGGGCCAAAGGGGGCCCCTCACCTCTGGGGCCAGGGTTCATCTGCTGGAAAGGAAATGGCTGGGGGCCACTCGGCTGCCGAGCTGAGCTTTTTTCTACCACCAGGGAACCTGAAGGAAAAATATTCACTGAAAGCTTATAATTGTCTGTCTTTATTTTTAGGATTACAGTGGATACTATAAGCAACTACAGATTTAACATACTAATGGATGCCACTTGCAATGTTGCAATATTTCTGTAAAATTAGTTTGAGTACAAAGTGTTTTGCATGTAATGTTCAGTTCCTGATTATGTACTGATGTAATTCCTAAGAGGTGATTTTTTTTTTAACCCTCACCCTACTGGGTGAGTCTATTCTTTTATACAGTAGGTACCAATCTGCTAGAGTGGTGGCTCTTAGACATGAAGCCAGCCAACACAGCTTTTTGAAATGCTCATGCAACATCATATTGCAGATGAACAGGCTTGGAGGAGAGCGCTAACTGCCAACACTGCTAACACAAAATGCTAGTAAGCATGAGAGAAAACTCAGAATTTTACCACAAAAACACTATGTTGGTGGACAGGAGCGCTCCATGCATAAGTGCTGTTGAACTGATATTTAACTGCAACTTAAATGAATCAACACTGCAAAATTTGCTTAATTATGTTGATCAACTGACATAGATATTTATATATACTCTGAGTATCAGTACAGTGTAAAAAAAAAAATTGGTCTTTACACTTTTATTACTGACATCAAAGGAAGACCTTTCTGCCCAAAATAGGAACACAAAATACGCAATATATAAAAAAACCTACACACTGAAAGAATTCTAAATGGTGATGCACACCACGCAAATCGTCTGTTCATACAATAATGCAAAAATACTTGGTTTTTTTATAAAATCCAAAAGCACATTCCATCTTTTTGCACAGCCTACAAAACCCATATCAATTTCCTCCACTCAGACACTTTGAGTTGCACAAATCAGTATGTATCATATGATAGGCATGATTTTAGAGTGGGATTTTATAGTGGAGGGGTAACAATAGTGAGCTATTTTTTTTCTATTTTTCTTTTTCTATATGTGTACCAAGCAACAGTACAAACAAACAAACAAACAAACAAATAAATAAAAGATTTTTTTTTTAAATACACGTGACTGCTACTTAATACTAAGCAGCTCCTCCATTTTTATTACCAACCAGAGACCAAAGTCCTTTCTATTGGCTCACAAGTCTGAGGTGCACAAATTAAAAGGTCAAGGCTCACCTAGATAAAGTCGGCATAAAGCGAAATCTACTGCTATCAGATACCAGCCAAATGCAGCTTTCACATCCCACACCCTTTCCCCTTCCACGAGTTGGCTTTTCCACCGTACAGATTTTATTTTGTTTAGTCTGATCTCTATGTTAGCTGAAAAAGCAAAAAAGTGTAGCAATCCCACCATCTGCCCACTGGATCCCCTCCCTTCTACAATTCTCCAGACCACCTTACAAGACCTCCTCCCCTTCATGTCTTGCATCATTCAAAACTCCATAATATCTGGTCATGTACCGACTACCTTCAAGACAGCAAGGATTATTCCCATCCTGAAGAAACCCACTCTATGCACCTCAGACAAGAGCAAATCCCGACTGGCATCACTTCTCTATTCTCTTTTTAAAATTCTTGAAAATGCGGTATACAAGCAGCTGCTGCTCTATCTTACCAGAATGACCCCATGAAGGAACCCAACTGGCCTTAAAGTGGCACACTCCACAGAACCTGCCCTTTTGGCCATTACTGAGAACCTTCATGCCGCTAGATCAGCCAATCAGTCCTCATCTTCCTTGACATTTCAGCAGTCGCTGACAGTCAATCACAAGACGCTCTTGTCCATCCTCATGAGTCTTGGAATCGCACGGCAATGCAGTGGTTTGCTTCTTACTTTGAGGGACAGTTATACCAGGTGACAGGTCTGCCCCTGTGCACCATCCAGTCACTGCAACTGATCCAGAATGCAGCTGTTTTCAAGCTCCAAAAGTTCTCCCACACCATCCCACTGCTCAGATTTAAAACACTGATGCTTGCCTACAAAGCCAAGAATGAACCAGCGCCAGCCTACCTTAAGCCACTTATCACACCCCGCGCTCCCTCCAAGTCTCTAGCACAGCTCTACCGGACCCACTATCTCTCAAGGTACAAGGAACACATGCATCAAGACTCTTCTCTGTCCTGGCACCCAAGTGGTAGAATAAACTACCCCTGGCTGTCTGAACAGCTGAGCCACTACTTGTCTTCAAACAAAAACTAAAGACCTACATATTTACCAAGCACTTGAATTATCACTTTGTTTATCTATTTTTTTTTTTTTATCTCTTTGTCTTGTGTTTTCTTTTCATACTATACCAACCTCCCCAACAGGGTTTTTAAACTTGACCTTTTGCACTAATATGATGACACGTTTTTGACAGAAACTCAAAGCACTTCTGTTGCCCTGTACAGAGGCAGGCTTCCATATCATTGTAGCAAGGGGTGAAATATTGATGGACAGAGCACAGAGGAAGGTCATCCTTCTCCCTCAGACAGCAAGGATGATTGATCTCTTTGGCTGCATGCCAGAAGTAGGAGGCCATACCCAAAAAAATCGATTGATTTCAGTCTTACCAAGGTCAACATTTGAAGCCCAAAAAGCAGCCCGGCACTGGAAGCGAACTGAACTCTGAGGAACGTAGGAGGTATTGCACTTTGCTCGGAGAAGGTACTGGATTTGATACAAGATCTGAAAATGGAGAAAGAAATCATTTCTCCATCAGTAAACTCAGGAAAAATCAACACAGAGTATTCATGTCTGACTGAGTTGGAAGACTCTTACCAGCCGTTTACAGTACAGGAGTGCAGTGCCACTGTTACTGGCCGTTGCCCACTTTGTGAAGTTAATCACATGATCAAGATGCTTGGTGAGCGAGGAGATGTCTTCCTGCTGTTTCTTTAGCACCATTTCATGGTCTTTTGTCAGCGCCTAAATGGACACAATTATCCACTAACGTTGCACTAACTCCTCTTAAATTAATACTCTAACTGTTTTTAAACCTAATCTGTATCTACTGCATCTGTAGCACACGTGTGATTACGACAAACAAGAACCGAAAAGAGAACAGAAAACACATTTACTTGAAAGTAAGGCCTAATCTTGTTTTAAATTTTAAATCAGTTCTGGGGCAATCAAACATTTATGCAAAATATATGTAATGCAAAATGTTTTTTTTTTTTCCCAGTGGTAAATCTGTATAATCTATGCCATCAGAGATGGGACTACTGGAATCCTCTGTGGTTATGTGTTATCAGAGTATCCAGTTTGTGCCTGATTGCACACAGATACCACAAACTTTCTGGAAAGCTGAACTGCATATGGAATAACGTTTTACTTTATTGCCCTACTAAAGGAAAACTGGATACAAATACACAAGAACAGCTGTGGTAAGACTGTCTCATACGTGCTCTAACCCCAAGAAAGTGTGAACGTTGTATTTTTGCATTTGTTATACAGTCACAGATTTTAAATCTGTGACTGGTTTCAACAAGTGCCAAGTGAGTTTTGAGTATACAGAGGTATTTTTCTTCTTCTCTCAGTACAGGTGAAAATTCATGTTCATAGTAATCACATATACATTACAGACACAGTGTATATAGATTAGGTTGAAAAACTCTGGTGTATTATATAATTTGCTTCAATAAATATTTAGCTAGTACCTCAAGCTGGTTGATTAAGATCTTCCCTTTTCTGTTTATTTCCATAATTAGATTGCAGATGGCCTTTTTAATCTCATTGGTAACAGTCTTGCGGTTTTCATCCACTTGCTGAAGACTGTACAAAAAGAAGACAAATATTAAGCATGACTGTTTCATATGACTGAGCTTACAAAAGAAACATTGTGTGTCATTTCACTGCATATAGACATATTTTGAAACTGTACTTAACCCATTATTTATAGTGTCAGACACCTCCCCAATGGCCTTCCTTTTTTCCTGAAGTTGGCCTGTCATCTTCTCTAGGTGTTCCCTGTGGTTTCTATACGCATCCTCCAGAAACTGGTAGCTGCAAGGTGAAACAAGTCAACAGAGTCAGGTTTAAAAAGCACAACTTTGTAAAAGATGTATCTGATGTAACCAGGAATACTGGAATAATTACTTATGGTCCTTGTGCTTGAGTAACTGACAGTCTCTGCAGGTGAGACGGTCACAAGTTTCACAAAACAGCTTCAGAGTCTCTTGCTTGTGGACATCACAGAAAACCGGTTTCTGTGTGGAAGCACCCATTGCTTCTGTTAACAAAAAATAATGTTTTTAACAACGTTGGGAACAAACAGTAATCAGTATCTTAAAAAAAAATACATGTGTGTGGCAGTCTGGGAAAACCTGATGGACGCTGGTGTGGCTGAATTCGAAGCAAACAAACAAACAAACAAACAAAAAAAAAAAGGAAAAATCCTTTTTTTTTTTATGGCCAAGATGGGATTTTTCTTCCTATAATACACTTTGACCGCTCAACTTTAAGAAAGCAGCAATATAAATTCAACAAAACTGCATGGGAACATTTTTATTTACTTTTTGAATCTTGCCTAGGCTGTCTGCCAGAACTTTACTTGTTGGATTTTGATCAAGTTGTTGAACAGCTACGTGCTATAGTGATACAGACACAAGCCTAATCAATTCCGATTGTAATAAGATACCAGCTGTCAAAATGTACACAAGTGGAATTTTGTAATGTAATTTTCTCTGGTTTTTTTTTTTTTTTTTCCACTTTTGGAGGGTAAACAGATTTTAAAACGGATGCATGCAAAAGAGAAACATATTTCAGTTCAAGAAAGTCTGTAATTTCAGAACTATATAGTATACAATACAGTAGAATATAGCAGAACATGTCAAAATCTGTCCATGTGATGTGATGACAAGCTGTGTTATTTTGTCTTATTAACTTTATTAATAAAGGATTTAAAAAGAGAGAGGGCTGGTGAGAGAATGACTGTTTATAGCTGCTATAAAGTAACCGATCACAGAAACTAACTTAATATTAAATACTATGTTATAAATGGTTAAATAATGTAACTATTAATAAAGTAAAAACTGTAAACAACATTGAACAATAATCAACTTTGGGGTGAAGCCCTTCGCTTCAGGCCACATAACACCACCCCGTCATTTATTATTTTCCTATCACTGCACACCACATCATGGTTTATTCCTGGAATAAAGTACAATTCAGCTTCTTAATTTGTATCATTTTATTATCTTCTTGCACTCATTCAATTCTGCATTTATGAAGACATTTCAGTTACCTGAAGACATCTCCTCCATTTGTCTGATTGTATGATCTCTGGTGAACTTTACACGCTGATGGGCCTCAATGCATGTGACACACAGGAATTCCACACACTCCACACAGAAACCAGTTGCCTCCGTGTTGTCGTCGCAGCTCATACACAGCTGAAGGCAAAAAGAGGACAAACGCAACCTTAGCAGGTAATGCAATAAAATAAGCTAGAACAGAGCTGTTTCTGAGATGGAGCATTTCTGTTTGTCCTGTAGAATAAACGCCTGCGCTGAAGTACGAGAAGTTTTTCATGTGACGTTACATCCCATGTCAAATGCCCATATCATTTCGTTAAATAAATGCAATTTCAATATTGAGCGAGATAAATTAGAGTAAGTGTCTAGCCATTTTCATGCAGCACCACTTTTCAAGCTGTCTTTCTCAGAAAGGTGTAGTTGTTTTGGTAAGCCAAGATCTTGCCCATTGCCAGATTGTGGAGTTTGTGATGTACAGAAGTCTTTCTAGAGCTGCAGTCATATAAATTGAAAGGATACCCTAGAGAGTTTATTTGCATTATTTCTTTAAAACTGATCCCAGTAGTTCTTTATTTCAGAACTTTGCTTACATTTTTTCTGTCCCTGAAATCAGTCCAGACAAAAGTTCTAACTTTCATTAAAGTTCTCACTGTGTCTCACTGAGTTTAGGGGTGAAAAAGAAGGAATGCACTGGTGAGCTCAGCAACACCGAATGTCCTGGAAGACCACTGAAGACAATTAAAGTGGATGATCGAAGAATTCTTTCCTTGGTGAAGAAAAACCCCTTCACAACATCTAGCCAGTTCTGGAACAAGGTTCTTTGGACAGGTGAAACCAGAATTAACGTGTACCAGAATGATGGGAAGAAGAAAAGATGAAGGAGAAGGAAAGATGATCATGATCCAAAGCATACCACATCATCTGTCAAACATGGTGGAGGCAGTGTTATGACATGGGCATGTATGGCTGCCAATGGAACTGGGTCACTGGTCTTTATTGATGACGTGTCTGCTAATAGAAGCGGCAGGATGAATTCTGAAGTATATAGAGCTATACTTTCTGCTCAGGTTCAGTCAAATGCTCCAAAACTGATAGGATGGCACTTCATGGTACAGATGAATAATGATTCAAAACATACCGCAAAAGCGACCCAAGAGCTTGGAAATTAAATGTTCTTAAATGGCCGAGTCAGTCACGTGACCTCCACCTAATTGAGCTGCTTTTCTCTTAATGAAGACAAAACTGAAGACAGAAGGACCCATAAACAAGCAGCAAATAAAGCAGCAGCTACAGTCAAGGCTTGGCAAAGCATCTCAAGGGAGGAAACTCAGCATTTGATGATGTCCATGGGTTCCAGATTTCAAGCAGTCACTGACTACAAACGATTGGCATCCAAGCATTAAAATTATTGTTCTGTAAATGGCTGTAATTCCTAAACAATTAATGCAATATTTTTAGAAATATTAAGCCCCTTGAATTAAAGCTGAAAGTCTACACTTCAATCACATCTTGATTGCTTCATTTCAAATCCACTGTGGTGGTGCACAGAGGCAAAATTATGACAATTGTGTCACTGTCCAAATACTTACGGACCCAATTGTATATTCATTAGGATATTCAAGAATACAGTTTAAGGTTGTTAGATATGTATGAATTACATTATAGCATATTTTTGGTTTGTAAGGGACAAAATCTCTCACTCCAGACTCTATGTATGTGGGGATTTGTGTGAGTGTCTATGTGTTGAGGAAAAACACCTCTTTTATCATTGATTTAAGATATCAGCAATGGGTTTCTTCTCTAAACACATACTGCATGCACAGAGGCAGAACAAAAGGTTCAAGGTAAGGACAAGCTAATAAATATACACTCTTACATGAGAGAATGAACTTAGGCCTGCACATGTTATTAGGGAAAGGAAATGTTGGGACACTACATGGTTTATGACTGTAAGGGCGTGGGGGAGCATCTCTAGAGGATACTAAGACTATAAAAAGACACACGATAGTTTGAGAAGCAACATTCTCAGAATTTAAGGACATGCATAGTTATCACATTTAGTTTGAAAATGCAGTGCTGCCCCTTGTGATATGCTCCACCATGACCAACAACAATAAACTGTATTTCTTTGTCTAATGTAACCAATGATGTTACCCTATAGCAAGGTGCTGAAGTGATTTCTGCCTTTGAATGATTTCTTTTAGGATTTTGATGACAATTCAAAGCTAAAAACTCTAATGAAATCATAAAAGACCCTGTTGCTCATACTGAAGATCCTTTCAACCTTTCATCCTAGTAATGACCTAGTAATAACTATCCGGTATCACCCAGAAGAGGATGAGTTCACTTTTGAGTTTATTTCTTCTCAAGGTTTCTTCATGTCATCTCACTGAGTTTTTCCTCATGACTCTTGCCTCTGGATTGCTCATTAGGCATCTAGATTACAGGACTTAAAGGATCTGCTGCTAACGTCTTGGTGCCAGATCCCACAGCACACCTTCAGAGGTCTTGTGGAGTCCATGCCTCAGTGGGTCAGAGCTGTTTTGGTGGCACAAGTGTGACCTATACAATATTAGTCAGGTAGGTTTAATGTTATAGCTGATTGGTGTAAATGAAACTGAACTGAATTGATTAGATAATCACCCATTCTAGCTCACGGAAGATAATAAAATAAATTGTATAATCCTTTACAGGCACATGATATTCTTTACAACCAGTTTCTAATCTCAGTGATAAAACATTTCGGTACCTGACTGGTCTTCTCTACGGTGCTGCTTGGCACCTCCATAGTGTCCTTGGCAAAGAAGTTATCCAAGACCTCGACTTCCATGCACTCTTGATGACAAACTGGGCATCGGATCACGTTCACTGCTGAATGCAAACAGATAACATTAGTCTCTTACTGCTTTATTACAGTTAATGGAAATATGGTAATATCTTGGCTATCCTCTGAGGTCCTGTCTGAAACTCAGGACAGCTTGGTGCTTTCTCTGGTCAGGTGTCCACACAATAGGCCATATAGTGAATGAAGTATGTTGGTAGACACATATATGAAGGTGCGCATGATGCCTGCACATCCCCTCAAATTTGAATTAAATCAACCCTAGTTTTAGTCAGGTGCATTAAACTGGTTTTCCACTGTGTGATTTCAGCAATCTTTTAAGTTCATTACTCGTCACACTGTACAAGATGATTCTAGGAAATTCGTGTCCGTGTCAGAATATACAACATGATTGAAGAAAATGACTACTTTCTGCTTACGTCGTCAATCAGCGCGATCAGGGCTTGTGCAGAAAATGGGCTCATATAAACAAACATTTTTCAAAGTGAGCTTGAGATAGTAAAGATTTTTTTGTCCATTAGCATGCGTTGGTTTTCCTTTTGCCATTGCCACTACTGTATCTGTAGCTGTCTCGTGAGTGTTATCTAATTCCCTGCTGTTCTCCTGTTGGTGGATTTTTCACAAGCCTTGTAGCAGCGGACACACTCTTTACGCTGGGTTTACACTGTTTCATTTTCAGCCCAATTTTGCTATCACAGCCAAAAACTGTCACAAAAAAAAATCATTAAAGAATTCTTTGCTTGAGAGTTGAGATCGGTGCTCACCGGAGGCCGACTCGGTACCTATAACAAAGTTCTGGCAGTGTCCGAAATTTTTTTATTCAAATCTCAGAGTGTGAGCGCTGCTACAAAATAGGGCATAGGACCACAAACAGGACAGCTACAAATAGAGAAAATGGTGAAAAGTTAAAGAAATATGCTAATGGTAAAAAAAAAAAAAAAATGCCCTTACTGCATCAAGTTAGCATTAAAGAATGTTTCTGATTACGCAACCCTGTTTTCTGCATGACCTCAGATTGCACTGATTGATGACGCAAGTAGAACGCAGCAATTTTCTTTAATGGCAGGTTTATCGATAGAGGATCTTCATCATATAATCTCACACTGAGGACGCATTTTCGAACTGTCTGTTATAGAATTTGCCAAAGATTTTTTTAGGATCATCTCATAGAGCGTGACATGTAATAATCTTATAAGATGCTGAAATCGGAAAGTCTAAAACTGGCTTTAATCTAAAATGTCTGAGACTCCCGGAACTTTGTTTTTCGGCTGGCTTTGGTCACAATGGCAATTAAGTGGCCGTCAATGACCACATCACATTATGTATCCTAAGACCAAAGATCTTGTGACCAAATAATTCTTTTATGAGGTGGATTTTTGTCTGTGACCAAAAAAATCATACAGAATAAACACAGCTTTAATAGACCAGGTGAAATACTATTCATTCAGGACCACAGTTTACTGTTCCCTGGTTAGGATTATTTAAAAACATGCAATTTTTTTCAAAATCATACAGCGTGAAGCCAGCTTCAGTTCATGCAGGACCAACGACAACAGGACTTCGCTGCTCTAAGCGCCATGGGTTTCTTGCTCTAACAAACCGTATCCAGGTCATGATTACATGAAAAGTTCAGCAGGATGATGCTGGGAGCAGAGAAACCCTGAATCTGGGCTGGGTTCAGAATAAATGAGGATGATCTAAGGTGATCATACATGGCTTGCCTTGTCCCTCAGCTGGCATCTGGTGGTTGGTGCCCTGCTCTGTGTACGCCAGGCTCCTGGATGGAGAAGGAAGGCATCTTTTGCAGAAGGAGTGCAGACAGGGCAGCAGTTTGGGCTCCCTGCTGTGGAAGCTGAGCTTACACAGGGGACAGATGTCCAGCAGGCCCAGACTGCCCTCCTCCTTCGGCTTGGCCTCTTGAATCGGCTTGCTTTCCGCCTCATTTTCCACGATGATCACGATATCATCTGATTCTATCGTTTCTCCGTTTTCCTCCATGATCCCAAAGCACAAAGTGTGGCTGGATATTACACTTCTCTAATAACAGTAATGCATATGAACCATACAAATCCTGACTCGAGTCGCCTTTAGCAATCGCATGCTGGTGTCATCATGGAGGCTTTCTCTTGTTCAGAAAAGCTATAGAAGACTGTTATACATGACTAACTACTGCTTTACAAAAGGCACGGTCGTATTAACGAGTAACTTTAACATAGCTAAGTACTAACAATTACCACTGAAAATAATAGTAATAGCTAACTCTAGCTGTATTACCGTGACAGCAAGCTAGCAAGCCAAACGTTAATTGTTAAACCAAAAATATATACATATCCAAGAGAAATTCGTTTCGACGAAACACACTTTAAATACAATATATATACTACATAAAGCGTATTAGTGTTTAATGTTTACAAACACTACAACCAACACAAAGCTTTTGTATAACTCTAACTAGCTTAGGGATTCTGTTTATCGCTGCTCGCTAGCTAACAAACAGACGGGCTGCATTTCAAATACAGCTCCTTACTCCCTCCCTAAGTGCACTACGCAGTATGAGAACTAACGGCTCTTAGCGCCTACGTAGTGCACTACATATTCAAATGGAGTGTGTTTGAGAGGTAGCCCATGTATCGAGGCCGCGGCTGTGCGACTACGGAAAGCGTGAGGTGTCAAACTTCCTCCTTCTTAGTGTTACGCGTTTCTCTGCACAACTCCTGCAACTCCAACTCCCCCAAGGGTGGATTCCCATGACTAGGGGGAGAGAAAGAAAGAAACTTTCTTCTGCAAAGAAACTTTCAGGTTTTTTTTTTTTTTTTTTTTAAATTACATTATGCATAACAAAGCTAATCAACATTACTACTGACTACTATCCTACTAACAATGCACCATTAAATGCAGAGATAAGATAAGATAAGATAAGATAAGATAAGATAAGAAATGCAATCTGCAGGCTGACAAAGCAAACTCAAAAAATGTAAAAGATTTGGTTGATTAGTGCTTTTCGTCCTTGCTAAAAGCCAGGTTGAATTTCCCAAGGCTCCACGCTGACTGGAAGTCCAGTCCATCTGATTATCAGTGGATTGTTTTCTGAGGTATTTAAGATCATCTTTATTCACTCTCCACACTTTATAGCACTGCCAAAACTTCCACACATTCATTTTTAGACTGAATGCCTTTTGATCACTTCACAAGCCACTACAGCAGACTATAAAGATTATTTCTCAGAAAGCATATATTCCAGTTTTTGTGTAGCATGGGGGACTTTGCCTCTGAACAGGGTCAAGGACTGTGACCAATGCCGGTAATAACAGCATTACTGATTAACTTGTGATCATACTGTGCATGTGGGTTTTCTTGTAGGACTAGTTTGACAGTGCCTGGCTCTTGTCTGTGTGATCTGGAAACAGAGCAGCCACCTGATTAGTATTAAAATACAGCAAAAGCATGGAGCTGACAGCTGAGAGTCACTCTGTCCCCATGAATAATGGGCTGAAAATCCCTCTGATGGGATTAGGGACATATGCAGACCCTCGGACGGTAAGGGGTTATTTATTCACTCCCTCACTCACTTTCCTGATCCTGGTGTTGTTTATTCTCTATGAGAATTTCACCTGTTCTGGCATCTCTTGCCTGCATTTGACAGACTCCCAAAGGAACCGCGTATAACGCAGTCAAGCTGGCCATCGAGGTCGGATACAGGCACATCGATGGAGCTCTGGTGTATTTCAATGAGCACGAAGTGGGCCAAGCCATCCGAGACAAAATTGCTGATGGAACGGTGAAAAGAGAGGACATTTTCTACTGTGGAAAGGTAAACCAACAAGTACTGCGGAGAAGCCAGCCGCTCTTCATGAACGCGCGGTGAACTCGCCGCAAATAAATTTTCATGTGCGCGGCTTTTACGTGCTTAGCGGTAATAGATTTTATAATCAGGGTTTTACATTTAAAAAAGTTTAAAAACTTTAAGCCAAATAAAAATTAATAAATAAAACATCATTTAAGAAACTATATTATTATTATTATTATTATTATTATTATTATTATTATTATTATTATTGATCTGGGATTTGAAATAGACTTTGAAAGGTTTATAATGGATTAAAAATAGCCTCCTGGCTCATTTATATTGACAGATCCAGTGAGTTTGAATTGCTTTAAAATTACTTTGAAATTCTACAGTAAAATGAATTGATCTTTATTCTGAGCATAGAGTAGATCAGTGTAAACTGATATAAGGGGCTTTGATCATCTACCAGTTTGAAATGTCCATTTTATAATGGATTAAAAATAGTTTCCTGGCACAATTATATTGACAGATCCAGTGAGATTGAAGAGAAATTACAGTAAAATTCTACAGTAAAATGAATTAATTTATTCTGAGTATAGAGTAGATGAATATGAACTGATATATGGGGGTTTGATCATCCACTAATTTAAAATGTCCATTATATAATGCATCATCTAGCCTCCTGACACAATGACAGTGCCGGATCGTGTGATTTTGAAGAGAAATTACAGTAAAATTCTACAGTAAAATGAATTGATCTTTATTCTGAGCATAGAGTAGATGAATATGAACTGATATAAGGGGGTTTGATCATCTACCAGTTTGAAATGTCCATTTTATGATGGATTAAAAATAGCTTCCTGGCACAATTACACTGACAGATCCAGTGAGATTGAAGAGCAATTACAGTAAAATTCTACAGTAAAATGAATTGATCTTTACTGTGAGAATAGAGAAGGTCACTGTGAACTGATGTGAGTGGGTTTGAGATTTGAAATGTTTATTTTATTTCAGTAAAATATTAAGTATTTTAATATAAAGTAAAATATTAATTTATTAATTGATTATTTTGGTGTCAGAGACTTCCTCTGTGAAATGAACCATCTATACTTTTTAAAAAAATGAATATATGCTTTGATTTAATAATAATAATAATAATAATAATAATAATAATAATAATAATAATATAGTTTCTTAAATGATGTTTTATTTATTAATTTTTATTTGGCTTAAAGTTTTTAAACTTTTCCCCATTTTTTAAATGTCAAACCCTGACTATAAAATCTTTTCTCCTGTATACTCACAGACACTGTGAATTGTTGTGTGTTTGTGTATTGTAAATGATCATTGTGTATGACAGTGGAGTTGTTGTGGTTGTGTAGGAGCTCGCGCACGCTCGTTTCCGCGTTCGGCGCTATTACCGCTAAGTATCTAAAAGCCGCGCATGTTAAAATCTACGTGCGGCGCGTTGACCCCCCGTGGTTTCAGGAAGAGCGGCTTGCTTAAGTTTGCTCCTCTAAGCTAAAGTCATTGGTTGCTGATTTGCTGTGATGCCTCATGGTCAGTGTTAGACCGTGTGTGAAAGACAGGCGATGACAAGTTCTCAGGGCAAATCTCAGAGCGCGCGCTGCTACGTCACTCGTCTATGTGATCACGCGAAACTCACGCCAGCTCCAAACAAAAACACTAGTGGTGATGGGGGAAAAGTAAAGAAAACATTGAAGTGCTGCAGCAGGAATGGAAAGGAATAGAGACTTAATGACAGTTTCCAGGTGTGTAGCTAGCTAATTAACACCAAAAGCTCTGTTCACAGAGATTATTTACTATCAGGACAAGGTGAAACTAGTCTTGTGCTTTGCAAACTTCTGTGCACTCAGTATGGCAGGACATCAGCAGCTATGTGCATGGTGTAATGTGACCTGCAGAAGAAGTTCTCACAGGCTGTTACACAAGCATTACTGGGATCATCTCATACAGTGTGAGGAATTATAATCTTAAAATACTGCACAGTGTAAAACCGGCTTTACTCCAGAAATATGCAATATTCAAGAACAAATCCTAAAAAAAAAAAATCAGTATTTTTTCCCTTTTACCTGAATACTAATACAAGTGTCATAGATGAATTAGGATTTTGAATGGGCAAATTTCAAAAATACAAAAATCAAACATATTTGGCAGTTGTTGAAACACCTGGAAAATGATGTACTATATATATATATATATATATATATATATATATATATATATATATATATATGCCTGGGCAAAAAAATGGCCCAAGATGGCAAAATATTGAGCTTTTAATGGTCTTAACAACAAACCATTGGTCAGGAAATTAGCAAGAATTAAACAAATAAATAAAGGAAGTTAGTATGGGAGCTTTTCCCTTTGATTTCTTTAAACGTTTAAGTCTTGTGGCCATTGATGGGCTGCATCCGGTGTGGCAGATAACCAAATAATCACTAATCTTTTAAGAAAAAAAAACATCCCCAAAGATATTTTTGGAAAATTTTGTATACCCAGACGTTAGTTTGAATTTCCCTGTTTCTAGCTTTTCCCCACACAGTTCACTGCAGCGAAAGTAAACCAGCAAACGGTGGCACAGGAGCTCTCAGGAGTGCATTTGTTTCATTCTTGCTCATTTTCTGACTAATGATTATGTTAATCTAGCACATTTCATCAACATTGATTGGCCATGGTGTTAAAAATGATCATGTGGTGCGTCCTAATATGTTTCCTTAATATGTTCCACATTTTAAAGTATACAGTATTTCAAGTACAGTAACATCTGTAGAAAACCATGCATGCAGTATTTATGAATAATGGTCATGTATATTTATGCATTCGCAGGAACAGAATTGACTGTCAAAGCAGAAACTTCATCCCACAATATCCATTATAAAATTTGCAATAAAATATAAGTTTACGGATATAAATATTTAATTTTCACTGTTTTCTTGAGGACAATAGGGCAACAATAGAGCGTTACCTAAAAAGGTGAAAGTTTTCCAAATTTTCCAAAGTCTTATAAACCTTCTAGATGTTTCCAGTGATCCTTGGCATGTTGCTGTATGATATCATTTTTTGTCATTTAATTTTTTTTTTTTATTTGAATGTCTCAGAATGATCATTTCTTGATGGTTGCGCCAGATGATATTCATCGTAAAAATGAACAACTTTGGACAACTTTCATTAGCGAATTGTGAAAGAATTATAAATATAAATGCTTTGTAGTTTTGTTCGTTAATGCAAAACACTTCTGAAATTATGCCAAATGTGGCGAAATAAAAATAGAGAAATGATTTAGAACATTTTCACACAAACTTTGCACTAATGTTTGGATGGACACACCATGTGAGATTTTGAAAAATACATTTTCATTTAATATCTATAAACCTTTGATACCGCACACAATATTTGTGTACTATAAAGAAAGGACACCTGCTTGTATAATTTTGACTTGCTACTCCACTTTTAATTCATTTTTACACCCCTTTATTTTCTCCTTCTACAAACTGAAAATCTCACTGTGTTTTCTTTCCCGTCCCAGTTATGGAACACGTTTCATCCTCCTGAGCTTGTAAGACCAGCACTGGAGCGAACTCTCAAAACTCTGCAGTTGGACTACGTGGATCTCTACATCATCGAACTCCCCATTGCTTTTAAGGTCTTTACACCATCCTCGCATCATCCACAATTTATTATAATGCAGAAAATCCACCAACAGTTATTTACCTTATATGTGAATTGATTGTATATGGTTTTATTTTAATTTCCCTAGCCAGGAGATACTTTCTATCCAAAAGATGAGAATGGGAAGTATATTTACCATCAGACAGACCTTTGTGCCACATGGGAGGTATGTGAATGTGCTGGTTAGATTGGATTTTAAAGCAAGATTTTTAACCTCTGTCCCACATGGGAGGTACATGAATGTGCTGGTTAGTAAAAACATGAATCTCGGAGTGAGATTTTTAACCTCTGTCCCACATGGGAGATACTTGAATGTGCTGGTTAGTAAAAACATGAATCTCGGAGTGAGATTTTTAACCTCTGTGCCACATGGGAGGTACATGAATGTGCTGGTTAGATCAGATTTTAAAGTGAGATTTTTAACCTCTGTGCCATATCGGAGGTACATGAATGTGCTGGTTAGATTAGATTTAAAGTGAGATTTTTAACCTTTGTGTTCTGTTCACTACTTAGCAATGCTGCATCCTATCGACCAAACCCTAGATTTATTTTATCATCAGTAATGAATATAAACCTTGCTGATATTAACAGAACCCTGAAAACCCTCTCATGTGTGGGGATCCTCCTTATGCAGGTGTGTTGGAGTGTAAATGTGAGATGGAGAGAATGTGATGGAGACTAAAATCACCTCAGATTTACAAACACCAGTCATGTTTAATCTTTTTCTTTAACCTTATTATTAACTCTCAGCTCGAAACCATCTCAGTAATCTTCATCTTCATGTTTTTACTGAGAAGAGCATGATCTAAAATCCCACCAGTAGACATTTCATAAAACATTAACCTTTTTTTTTAAATGATTTATAAAAAGTGTGATGCATGGTAAAATGCTTTGTACTTTACGTTGATGAGGTGTACAATCTAACATAGCCTCAGTCACCTTTTTCCTCATGGTCATGTTTTTACTATGGTTTTACTATGGTTATACCTTTACATGAGTCATTTTGACCTGAACGGAACAGGTCAGGGTTAGGCACTGTTTATTTGGCACACATAAAATTAAGTGCACGTAAACAAAGCATTTATAAGGCCTTTTAAAAATGTGCACAGTTTTCCTGAATGCAACAGTTCTCTCACCTGTTTTTTTTTTTTATCTTTTCCCTTTTCAGGCATTAGAGGCCTGTAAAGATGCAGGGCTGGTAAAATCTCTCGGAGTGTCTAACTTCAATAAGCGGCAGCTGGAGCTGATCCTGAATAAGCCAGGTCTAAAGTACAAACCTGTGACGAATCAGGTAATCCTCCGCAGCATGCTGTACATGGCAAATCACTGGAAATCTTTTTCTTGTTACTTAGGGTTACTTTTTGTAGAGCTTGTTATCAATGTACTTGTTTTATGTTATCTTAGCAATGTACTTGTTTTATGTTATCTTAGCAATGTACTTGTTTTGCATTTTTTTTCTTATCATAGATTGAATGCCACCCATACTTCACTCAGCCTAAAATGATGGAATTTTGTAAGCAGAATGAAATTGTCATTGTTGGATACAGTCCTCTTGGAACATCCAGAGACCCATCTTGGTATAAAATTCTTCTTTTCTTAGCATTTACATTTAGTCAAGTCAAGTCAAGTCAAGTGGAGTTTATTGTCATTTCAACCATATACAGCCAGTTAGTACATAGCGAAACGAAACAAAGTTTCTCCAGGACCAAGGTGCTACATAGGACAAACACAGAACAACACAGAACTACAAGGGACTACATAAATTTATACATAAAGTGCACAAGTGCAAACATGTGCAGACAGCACAAGACAGTACAATGACTACTGAGAGACAATGGGTGCAGTAAGTCCCAGTGCAGCGCCAACCAGTACACAGTTCTATTAGAAAGTGAATCCAGTGACAATGGTGGAAAAAAAAAAAAACTTTTAATAACATAAAAAACTTTTACTGACATAAAAAAGGACGGAAGGACAAAAATAAGAAAAAAAAATAAGGCCTCGGGGGCATAAAAAAAGTTGACACATTTCCTTTAAGAATTTCACATACGTTACAAATTGAGTACAAATTTTCTTTTTAATTGACGTTGCTTTTCCTGCTGGTTACTTTTTTCTGTACTGTTGTAGACGAAGCATCTACAACAAGAAGAAAAGTCCTGTCACATGACTAAACTTAAGGAGATTTTTTTTTTTGTCAAAAACATATCCACTATAGTTTCATATATGTACAAACATTGAGCATGGCTTATTTAGTAAAGTTGTGTGTAAACGTTTTCGCAGGCCAAACCAGACTAGAGATTCCTGTCAGATTGATAAAAGTTTCAGTAATGCTGATCTTCTTTGTACTCACATGCATATGTTAAGCCACAATAAATTACCAATTGCATTCAGGACACAGTTGATTTACATTTAGTGACACCCACAAAACTGGAAAGCTCACAGAGAGCTGAAAATGACAAATGTCAGCTAACACTGAATAATTGAATAGCTAATCTTATTTGTCTTCATTTACGGATTTGTTTCAAATTGCTTTTTTTTGAGTCATTAACATGAAATGACTAAGTTTCACAAAAGTTTTATTAAATCCATATGTGCCATTGAAGTAAATAAGCTTCCACAGGTTTATGGAAGAGCGCCTTGCCACTGTCTATGAGCTGGACAAAACAGTCTGTGTATAAAATTCTAATAATTCATTATGGTTATATGATCTAAAGCCTATTGATCAAGGTTTATATTAATGAGTCTCTTTAACTCATAAATCTACACAAACTCAGGAGTTCTCGTAGGATACAGATGTTTTTCTGAGGCAACTGGATGTTCATGAATAACACATTTCTTGTGTAAATGCTCCTCTAAATGATTTAAGAATGAATTCATTCATATTCAGCTTTGATATAATGAGGCCCAGTATACCAATTCGTTGCTATTTGTTTAAAAAAAAAAAGCCAATCTGTGCACAAGTATGAATAGTTTATCACTCATTTCTGGGTGTATAAAGATGTTTTTTTCTGTGGTACAGGGTGAATTTAAAGTGTCCCCCTTTGCTGGAGGATGAGCTTCTGGTGTCCATTGCTACCAAGTATAAGAAGACCACAGCACAAGTTGCGCTTAGATTCAATGTGCAGCGAGGCGTGGTGGTCATTCCAAAGAGCTTCAACCCAGAGCGCATCAAGGAGAACTTTCAGGTTTGTATACTCTCAGAAATGAGTAATGTACAGTTGAGTGCAAAAGTCAGAATTCACTGGTTTTAGGCTACTTTGAGGTTCTACAGATGTTTCACAGATGTATTTCTGAATGTGATTCACTTGCCTCCATTTTTTCAGGTTTCCTGCTGTTTGTATTGGACTTCTGCATTTATTTTAGCAGTTTTTCAGTTATTTCCTTTTCACACTTTGAGTCTTTGATGGTGTCTTTCCATTTGTGTATTCAGTTTGTTTTTCACTGTTA
This sequence comes from Pangasianodon gigas, assembly GCA_022758105.1. Lineage (NCBI taxonomy): Eukaryota > Metazoa > Chordata > Actinopteri > Siluriformes > Pangasiidae > Pangasianodon > Pangasianodon gigas. Next base: position 16,792,836 of record CM040471.1, on the reverse strand, counting down.
GTAGCATCTTTTTATCCCCTTTTCTAGCTCTGTGAAAGGTCAATACATTCTGTTTTCGGTCTTGTGACTGCTGTTTTGAGCTAGAATAAATCTGTGCGTCCAAAATCACATACTGTGACAGTACCTACTGCATTCGATTCAGTACCTGCTGCTCGGCTGTTGATCAGTACGTACTGATCAGTATACACTGATTAGCCATAATATTAAAACCACCTGCCTAATATTGTGTATGTCCCCCTTGTGCCACCAAAACAGCTCTGATCCATTGAGACATGGACTCCACAAGACCTCTGAAGGTGTGCTGTGGTATCTGACACCAAGATGTTAGCAGCAGATCCTTTAAGTCCTGTAAGTTGTGAGGTAGGGCCTCCATGGATCGGACTTGTTTGTCCAGCACATCCCACAGATGATCAATCAGATTGAGATCTGGGGAATTTGGAGGCCAAATCAACACCTTGAACTCTTTGTCATGTTCCTCAAACCATTCCTGAACAATTTTTTGCAGTGTGGCAGAGCGCATTATCCTGCTGAAACAGGCCACTGCCATTAGGGAATACTGTTGTCATGAAGTGGTGTACCTGGTCTGCAACAATGTTTAGGTAGGTGGTACGTATCAAACTAACATCCACATGGATCCCAGGACCCAAGATTTCCCAGCAGAATAAGGTTTCCCAGCCCAGTGCATCTTGGGGTCATCTCCTCGCCAGGTAAGCGACACAGAGGCACCTGGCCGTCCACATGATGTAAAAGAAAACGTGAATCATCAGACCAGGCCACCTTTTGCCATTGTGCCATGGTCCAGTTCTGAAGCTCACGTGTCCATTGTAGGAGCTTTCGATGGTGGACAGAGGTCAGCATGAGCACTTTGACCGGTCTGCAGCTACGCAGCCCCATACACAGCAAGCTGTGATGCGCTGTGTGTTCTGACACCTTTCTATCATAGCCAGCTTTAACATTTTCAGCAATTTTATCAGTAGCAATTTTACAGTAGCTCTTCAGTGGGATCAGACCAGACGGGCCTTCACTCCCCAAGTGCATCAGTGAGCCTTGGGTGCCCATGACCCTGTCACTGGTTCACCAGTTTTCCTTCCTTGGACCACTTTTGGTAGGTACTAACCATTCCCGGGAACACCCCACAAGACCTGCCGTTTTGGAGATGCTCTGACCCAGTGGTCTAGCCATCACAATTTGGCCCTTGTCTCTCAGGTCTCTCAGGTCAAGACGCTTGCCCATTTTTCCTTCTTCCAACACATCAACTTCGTGAACTGACTGTTCAATTGCTGCCTAATATATCCCACCCCTTGACAGGTGCCATTGTAACCAGATAACCAATGTTATTTACTTCACCTGTCAGTGGTTTTAATATGGCTGATCAGTGTATGTGTGTAGTATGAATACAATCCGGACATGCTACATCCATCATGTTAGCGTTGTCATGTGACCTACGACATCATAATAACCTTAAAGAGCCTGCCAGATTAGAGCACCTGCACCTCCCTCATTTTAAAAGCTGTGGCAACTGTTTTTTTTCTTGTTTAAACCTTCAACAAGTTAACAATTTACTCAGGTGTTGTTAAACAAGTGTGGTTTATCCACAAGGAACTACGTTGAATACCTATAGCAAAAGAGCCGATGCGCTGCCTTCCGCCATTTTTGATTCTGACAGCTCTTCCATGCCAGTCCCATTGCCTTATGGGATAGCGCAGTGTCCATTGCTTCCATTCTGCAGGATCTCGGCAGAAGCTGCAGGACATCTGGGTATTTCTCACCTACTGTTTTATGAATACTGAGAATTCGGACATACTACTCCTTTGGCGTACTGCTTTTCGCCTACTATATAGTTAGGTACAAGGGATATTCGGACGCAGCAAATGTGTGTTAAACCTTTTAGGCCATTAGGCACCTTAATGAGGCAAATAATTGATCAAATAATCAAAATAATTTAACTATAGCATATCAACAGGGAAGCAAACTTTTGAACTTGCAAATAAAGTTAACTGTGGTGTCATTTGCTGTAATATGAATGAAATATTAAGTAAATTATTTTGGAATTCCGTTTTATGGATAATGTTTTTCAATTTTTTTTTCTCTCAGAAACCAAGGTGAAACCAAAATTTGGTATTGTTTGATGTGAGGTTGGACAGTGGTGGTATAATGATTTACTGGTTCAAATCACTGCACTGGTTGCAATATTTACAATACGACTGCACAAGTTCAAAACAATAATGAGTAATGTGGAAAAAACTTGGGAAACGTTAACGCCTGAATGGATACAGATGTTTGTCTCAGTATAATTAGCTGTCTCCTATTGTCTCAGGGAAAAAGAGATACACATATACAAAGAGATACACTATATTGGATCATCATTGTCCAGGCTGTAATGCATTTATCTTTTCTGCTAGATATTTGACTTCTCTCTGACTGATGATGAAATGAAAGCGATTGAAGGACTTAACAAGAACATTCGCTTTGTGGAGCTTCTCATGTAAGTAATTAATACACACAGCTATAAACTTGCATGTATATATGTATTAATTTGACAGATATTTTATGCAAAGTAGTGAACATGTGAAAGTGAATCTGAATCCAAGCACAGAGCTGATAGTTACTAGCACAGAACTTTAACTGCTGAGCTGTCACTGCTTGTTAAAGCAAGCTGGTTTTTTTCAGCTAATTAGCAGTCCTGAGGTGTATTTCAACAGGGAAAATACTAAGCAGTGAAGAAATTGAACTGAGCCTAATCGTTGTTTCTCTTTTCATAGGTGGAGTGATCATCCTGAATATCCATTCCATGAAGAATATTAATGCAGTTTTATATGAGCAACAAAATGAACAACAATGCATGATATAAAGACGACATTTTTGTTGACGGTTATTATCCTCACAACGCAATAATAAATAATAATAAGAAGTAGAAGAAGAAGAATTAATAACCTCATAGTTTACTGTAACATTTAATATAGTATGCATATAAATAATTTTATCACACATCACTCCTCCTTTTGTTTGTTCACTGATTTGAGGCTGGTTGTATTAACATACAGTGCTGTGCAAAAGTCTTAGGCACATGCAAAGAAATGCTGTAGAGCAAAGATGCCTTCAAAAATAATGAAATGAAATGTTTCTAAAAAAAAAATACTATATAGAGCAGTAAACAGTAATACATGAAACAAAGTCAATATTTGGTGTGACGACCCTTTACTTAAAAAAAAAAAAAAAAAATAGTAGTCTCAGGTGCAGTGTGTGCAGTTTGATAAGGAAATGAGCTGTAAGTGTTACTGAGCATCTTGCAGAAGCAGCCACAGTTCTTCTGGAGTCTTTGACTGTCGACTCGCTTCTTATTTCTGCAGCGAAACCCAGCAGCCTTCATTATGTTTTTGTCTGAAAAGTGTCTCTTATGTAATCTGCTGCTTTCTTTACTGACATACAAACATTTTTCTGTAACATTTAATTTTGTGCTGGAAAACTAATGTTTGGAATCTAAAATGTTTTTGTACTGAATCAATAATGTAGAAGTCATAAAATAAAAATCTATAACAAAGTTTGTACTAAAAAAAATAGGGTGTCTAAGACTTTTGCACAGTACTGTATTGTGCATAATGCATAGAAGCAAGTCACTCCACCTGTACGTGGCAGGTTTATTTTGTAGTGTTCGTGCAAATGCCGCACAGAATGAATTCAGAGCAAGATAAGATAGGGGAAGAAATAATATTTTTATATATTTGAGAACATAATAAATGTACTGTAGGTTGTACCCTTTAAAGGAAGTTTTATAGAAGAGTTGTGTTAAGCCTTTTCACTTTTATATCTTTTGAAACCCAAATTATATACTGTATATTCTAAATTATATAGGGTTTTTTTTTTTTTTTTTGGGTAATGAGAACATTAAAAGATACAACCTGCACTTATATATAGTTATAGAAGGAATGTATCTTAGAGCTTTTCAGTTAATAAAAATAGACATTAATTGACACTGAAAAGGATGATAAATAAAAGATTTGCTTTAAAATATTTTACATTTCCAGTCAGCTACTAATCCCTGTGAATAAAAGTGCAGCTGTGAAAGTTTTAAAAGTACTGACAACACTTGTGATATCCCAGAAGTCCATACTGTCACATGAATAATCAAAACATTGATACCACAGTGTCATATTATTCAGCCCATATCTATCTTGTTAGATCTCCAGAATTATTGGCACCCATCATTAATTAATAAAATTAATTTAAAAAAAAGCACATTTTTTACAATAAAACCACAAAACCCCTAAAATAATACACTGTGTAGTAAACATTGTCACAGTTCAGCATGGGTGTGTCACATCCCATAATGATTGGCACTCGTTTCTCCCTTGGCAACGTGAACAACCCGATGACAGGAGTGGAAGATATCAGATAATTGTGATACCACATGTGTGTGTGTGTGTGCATGTACAGCAGTTTATTCCTAGACAAGCTATGGTTAAAGTAAGGTCTAAAAAGTCAATGACAAGCACCCTGAGTATTGCTGAATTTAGACAAATGAACTGCTGGGAAAAGGACTTGCTTGCTCTGAGGCTTGGCTGGGACTGGGAGCAGCTTGTGCCAGAGAGGGAACCGCTCCATCGACCAGGACCAACTGCTGCAAATCCCACATTATTTTTGGTTAAAATTGTGGAACTGGTCTTCAGAAAAATGAAGACCACATATCCGGGTTGTCTCCATAACACGCCCTGATGCGCCACAGTCTACCGAGTCCAACTTTCCTTTTCCTTGTGAGGAACGCAAAATAAAAACACAATGCCAACCTTTCCAGAGGATTTGCATCCAGGTACAGAGCAAAAAAAGAGCTGATAGCATGATCAGTAGCACTTAAAATCTAGTGAATTTAGACCATAAACATAACATTCGGGCAGGTTTCCTCTGGGTACTCTGGTTTTCTCCCCCAGTCCAAAGATATGCATTGATTGGCATTTCCAAATTGTCCGTAGTGTGTGAATGTGCGTGTGATTGTGCCCTGCGGTGGGTTGGCACCCCGTCCAGGGGGTTCCCCGCCTTGTGCCCCGAGTCCCCTGGTTCCACGCCTTGTGCCCCGAGTCCCCTGGTTCCCCGCCTTGTGCCCCGAGTCCCCTGGTTCCCCGCCTTGTGCCCCGAGTCCCCTGGTTCCCCGCCTTGTGCCCTGAGTCCCCTGGTTCCCAGTGACCCTGTGTAGGATAAGCGGTACAGAAACTGGATGGATGGATAGATGGATGGATGGATGGATGGATACCATTCGGGCCAAAATAAGGACTATGTACTAAAACTGAGTTGATTAAATTATATAAGGGGGAGGGGGGGGACGGTAGGCAGATAAAAGATATGAAAAGATATGGAAAGATGTATGTATGTATGTATGTATATGAAAATATTTAAAAATTAAAATCAAATATACAGATGTGACTGCCACATATACAGTAATGCATGAGCCATTGGAGCACACACACACAGGAGCATCGTCTAATAAAATGTTTAACTTGTACAACATCTGTAACAAACATTTGTAAGCAACTGTTTGTAACGTAACTGGAGTTTCCTGACTCCGTGGGCGGGGATTTCCCGGCAGCCTTTGCAAGCGAGACTTTAGCAACAGTAATCTGTTGAATTATAGAAATAAATCTTTTTAAAACTGTTTCATTTAGCTATTTTCAGTGTTATACGTACTTATGAGTGTAAACAGTTCAACGTGTGTGATAAACATGTCTAGGAATGGAAATTAATGGTGAAATTCACTTCCGGCACCACTGTGTGACGTAGTCAGTTCGCCATAGCATGAACACCGTCAGTTAGCTTACCTAGCTAAACAAACCGCTCAGGACAAAGCGCGTTGTGTGTTACGTCACGAAGGAAATACATAAAGCATTACACCTACTGTTTACCAAAATTTGGTCCTTTGTTTGCAAATAAACAGCCTCTGTGGTCCGTGTAACTAATAGTCGTCACTCTTTACCAATTTTGCGAAGCTTGGGGCAGCGTTTTACCTTATTTTTATTCCAACCCGTATTCCGAGATGTCCCGCCTCCTACATTACTATTGGCTAGTAGCAGCTGGAAGTGTGCGTTGTGATTGGTCAGCAGTTTAATCGTAGACACGTTTAACCAATCAGAGAGAGTTGATTGTAGGAGGTGGGATTTGCCCGAAAGAGGGTAGGAAAAAGTAACTCGGGAGTGGTGTAGTGTAGGGTTTGTGTTCAATTCGACCTACTGTTTTTTTGGAACGACAGATGATAGACTTTAAGTACACTTTATGGAATTTAACCCAAGGGTTTTATTTCGGGAAAAATAACGCATTAGTGTAATGGTGTTCCGGATATAGGCTGGTATTTGTACGTGATACAAAGTGGTTGAAACGCGAGTGTTTTCACGTCGTTTGTACTTGAAGGCCACAATCATGGCGATGAGAACATGAACTGAAGCAGTTCCGGTGTCTTCCTTGTGTCTTTCTTTAGTTCTGCGACCCGATCATGCATGCAGCCCTGACGCTTTGGGAAGTATGTATGCTGCTCTTGTAGGTGTGTGAAGATCGCGTTGTTGTGAAGTGAAACTCGAGGCTGAAGCAGCATCATGGCTGTGTACACCGAGTTCCTGCCTCCTCCGGAGTGCCCGGTGTTTGAGCTGAGCTGGGAGGATTTCTCTGATCCGCTCGGCTTCATCAGCAAGATCAGACCTATCGCAGAGAAAAGCGGCATCTGCAAGATCAGACCACCTCAGGTACACCCCATCCTCAGCTCCATGCGTGCTCTGATGCTCTTATCTACTGTGGCTGGTTCATGCAGAGTGAAGGAGCCACGTCTGGGACACAACAACCAGTCCCTCTAACTGTGTGGAGGACATCCCTGCTGAAAACACACCACCAACCCTCTCAGACTCTCTAATGGGTTTAATGGGAATTCTACTGGTTTTAATGGAAACTCTAATGGTCTGTGTGGGTCTCTACTGGTATTCTGTCACCTTCTATTGGTGGCATGTTATGTCTATTAAGGACCAGTAATGGTTTTAGTGGTTATAATTTGAATTATATTGTTTTTAATGCAAGCTCTAATGGTTCCTGTGGGTCTCTAGTGGTATTCTGTCACCTTCTATTGGTGGCATGTTATGACCATTAAGGACCAGTAATGGTTTTAATGGTTATAATGGGAAATGTATTGTTTTTAATGGAAACTCTAATGGTCCCTGTGGGTCTCTACTGGTAATCTGTCACCATCTATTGGTGGCATCTTATGTCTAGTGGATACCATTAAGGACCAGTGATGGTTATAATGGGAATTGTATTGTTTTTAATGGAAACTCTAATGGTCCCTATGGGTCTCTACTGGTAATTTGTTGCCTTCTGTTGGTGGCATGTTATGACCATTAAGGACCAGTAATGGATTTGATGGATATAATGGGAATTGTATTGGTTTTAGTGGAAGCGCTAATGCTCCCTATGGGTCTCTACTGGTAATTTGTTGCCTTTTATTGATGGCATGTTATGTCTAGTGGATACCATTAAGGACCAGTAATGGTAATGGTTTTAATGGTTAGCTGATGGTTTGTAATGGTATTTGTATTTGGAAACCATTAGAATTTCTGTGATGGTTTCTATTGTTTTTTTGTTTTTGTTTTTTTTTCTCCAGCAGGGATGGTGTCCACACGTAAACACACAGATCCTTTTTTGCCTAAATATTATAATTTTTCAGATGTCTTATCAAACATAAGACATCATTAAAGCCTTGGGTGAAACCAAAATAATTTGGGGGTTTTAATGATAATCCTGAACATTTCTGTAACACTATGGCACAGTAATTTCCAAAAACTTTAAATTGTGATCCTCTCAAATACTTTGACGTAGATTTCAAAGCACATAACACTTCAGGGCATTGGGGTGGTTTAGTTTTTTTTTTTTTCCCTAAAGAGCATTTAAAAAAGAAAAAAAAAAAGAGTCTCAGCTCATTATTCGTTATTCCTCCAGCATATTACACTGTAACTACTGTGAATTATTCAGTAACTGGGGTTAAATGGGATAAACATTGACATATACATAAACACTGAGTAAAAGTGGACAGATTGCAGCAGGTTATGTTGATTAAACTTTCAGTACTCTGTTAATTGCTGTATTAACTTTGTTCATTTTGGTGTTTTGCTCTGGTGTAGGATTGGCAGCCTCCTTTCGCTTGTGATGTGCGCAACTTCCGCTTCACTCCACGAGTCCAGCGGCTCAATGAGCTTGAGGTGAGATTTCCTTTCAGCTTGTTTAACAACATTGTCATTGTTCTGCTGGTTCTGTTAGTTGTTCTGTGCACAGTGACTTGCTTTCAGAATTCTCACGTTGTGTTTGCTTGTTACACATTACACATAGGAAGTGACTTTCCCCAGGCTTGCATGTTGGTTATGGCCCCTGAATGGCAGAGTGTGTAATGGAATAAGTACAGCTGAGTGCAAATGTTTTCATACCCTTAGGTGAAAATCGAGACGAAAACGGAGTGTAATTTATAACAACAAGACATTAAGTGTGTTTGGTTCGTTGCTTATCACAAGTAACCCTGTGTTCACACTAGCAAGCAACAGGCGACCGTTTGTTTTCTATATATGTGCGGCAAACCGAGCTGCAATTTCACCAGCAAGCGCAAAACATCAACGCAACAAGTGGCATGTAAACTGAGATTTTCTCAACTTTATGCAAATTATATATGATGCAGTAAAGCGACAAATCCAAATAACTGGCTCGAATGATTCCCCGGACCAATCTTACAGCATGTGTGGTATGATATTTTTATCATTTCTGCTCTCACAAGTTTAATTCCTAACTGTAATTAGTTCCTATTTACTGCTTGACTAATAAATAGAAGAAAAACGGAAGAATAACCGTGATCTCATCTTGCCCTGAGGTATACAACCTCTCATTAAAGGTGTATAGAGAAATTAAGAATTAAAATAACGCTTGGAGAGAAGTAGCAGAGATTGGTGGTGTCCCTAGAGAGTGTTCCTGCTAGTACAGTTAGCTTGTGCTGCTAATCTGCTAATGGCTAATACAAAGCCTGGCATGTAATGCATAAATCAAACAACCAAGTTGATGACATTATTTAAATACAAACAGTAACGTAAAGGGTGTTCAAAAGCATTTGACTGGCACTGTATGTGTATATACAGTATAAATACATAATATTATACTTAACTGTATCTTCTCTTGCCTCACTCACCCCAGTTTTTTTTTTTTTTAAAGAAATAGATAATAACTAATATTGCTGATAGTGGCAGTCTGATTTGCTTAACAGGTAATTTTTATGTGCATTGTAGATGGTCTGGGTACACAAAATAACCTGGTGTGAATAATTTCAAGCATCTATATATAAGCATATTCTATTGATTAAGCACAAATTGTGGTAATAAATGCTTATCGCTGTGGTTGAGATGCCAGTATTAATGTTTTCATCATTTGCCTTTCCTTTCAGGCCCTCACCAGAGTAAAACTCAACTTCTTGGATCAAATTGCAAAGTTTTGGGAACTCCAGGGCTCTAAACTACGCTTTCCACATGTGGAGAGAAAAATCCTGGACTTGTACCTTCTCAGCAAGGCAAGGCTTTCTCACTGAAGTCAATCACCATCAATCATTATGATGCATTTTAGCACAGTTGTACATACCTTGTTTCTTTACAGGAGCAAAAATGCAAGAGTAGTTTTGCAATCATAGTTTCAGATGCATCAGTAGCAATGCTTTCACAAAAAGCTGTAATAATTTATTCAACCTATCGCATGTATGTATGGTGGTCTTGGAAAGGTGTCAGACGTCACTGTCACTGAATTCTGCCAAACAGCAAAAAACACACAAACAAAATTGAATTTTTCTGCCTGTTACATACTTTGAGACCTCAACTTATGGTATTAAACCATAAATATGCTGCACCATAATGATGCGGAAATGTTTTTCATTTAGTTTATAACCTTGTTTTGGTTTTCTACAAAGATCATGAAAGTCTGTCTAATACCTAATGGATACTACATGGCTTTCATAAATCTCACAATAGCTCTACTACGTTGCTTTGTGGACGTAGAAATCAACACACACTACACAGAGCAAGAGCAAGAGCATGCCTGATCCCCAAATCCCTCCTTCTCATGAAAACAAATGCGAGGGCTGTCTATCATGTCTATCTGCACTATTTTGTACGGAAACTAGAATAAATGAGATTCGGGCAGTAAGGATCTTCTGCAGTGTCTATTCTGCAGAGAGAACTGGAGACATAATGTAGAGAAAAACAATAATTAGATTGTGTGCTGCTAGGTGTCATGTCATGTTTGTTTGTTTATTTTTATTCACGGACCATTAAGAATTAAAATTAATTAATTAAAAAATGACATTAGAGTATGACATACCAAATAAGTTCTTATAGAAGCATTATTGTTGTGCTTACATTTTGCTCTCTGAGGTTAGTTAGGGGAGCGTTGTGGTGTGGTGTGCACACAGCCGTCGTTCTGCTTGTTCTCACTGCTGTAACCTTTTGTTTTGTTTGACATGTTTGTTAGATATGATGTAGAATTATGATGATATGATGTATGGCAAACATAGTATTGCAATATTTGAAAAGATTTTCATGATGCACAATGTAATTTTATTATGCACCTGAAGGAACAGATACAATGCACTGATAAACAGCAGTGTCACGTTTAGAAAAGTCTTTTATTAAAAAAACTAGAATTGTTTATAATAGAAATACATGTTCATTTTTGGGGAAAAGTTCTAATATGCTTCTCCTTACTCTCTATATATATTACTACTATATATATATATATATATATATATATATATATATACCCACACAAAAATAAATAGAACGGGATTCAGGGATCTGCTGCGCATGACGAGGATTGGGGTGTATGGGGGGACTTCTGGTTGTCGCAGACCCCCAAGATTATTCTGTTACAGGGAATCTGAGCTAATATTGTATAGTGTGCTTTCCACACAAAGAGCTATCTATAAATCCTTCACTTCATGTTGTTAGCAGATGCTGGCTTTCAGAAAGTCTGTGATGTTCCTACTGCAGTCTGAGTGAACTCTTTTCATTCAGAAATATACATATAAAATTCTGCCATGTGAAGGTGTTTCCCAGGCTGCCATACATATAACACAGCATGTAATGTTTAAATATACTATTTAAAAAAATTAGGGAATTGTGATTATTGTGTTATTGCTGTTATTGCTATAACCTTTTTTTCCTGCAGATTGTGTCTTCTGAGGGAGGTTTCGAGGCTGTCTGTAAGGAGAAGCGCTGGTCCAAGATAGCCACTCGTATGGGTTTCCCAGCCGGGAAGGGCACTGGATCCCTGTTGCGTTCTCACTACGAGAAGATCCTCTACCCATATGAGCTCTTCCAATCTGGAGCTTCACTCTCTGTGAGTTCTACATGACACACTGATACTCATTACTGACAAATGGCAATGTTAATGATATTCTAACAGGGATGGTAATAAAATTACACCACTATTAACACCACTGTAACTGTAATGAAAGAATAAAAAAAACACGTACAACAACAAAATTGTCTAAAAAGTGCCAGATTAACATTAAGGAAAACCAGTAAATATAAACATTTGCATTTTGGGCAGTACTTTGAAACATTTTGCTGTACATATTGGTGCACTAGTTAAAGATTAAAGAAATTATAGGACACAAAAGACCTTTATGTATAACCGTTTTGTTCTTGTTTTCTTCATTAGGGCGTAGAGTAAGTAAATACTAATGACACATTGGTAGCTATAGTTTAGTGCAAATGTTTGCATCCACCACAGACTCTGAATGAAAAAAGTCAAATGTACAGTACATCTGCTTAACAATTTCTCTATAAAAGTCTAAGCTGGTGCATTTGAAGTTGTTATAAAAAGCAAAGATGGAAAGGAAAAAAATAGAGAATGTTTACATTTTTCATTACATTCTTTTCTTCCACTTTTAATACCTTACCATATACTGTGTGATTTATTTTTTTTGTCAATTGTGATTATATGTGTAAATCTTAACACAATAATTCTCTTGCTACTAAACAATACATTTCTTAGTTTCAGTTTGTTTCGCAGATATGGAAACTTTTACGCTCAATTAAACAAATTTATGATGTAAGACAATCACATGCTGTTCTGTTTTTGACTGTTAAAATGGCATTCTGAGTGAGAGTGTTGGATTCATAGTGGTAAACTGCAGCAAGCATTCACTGCATGTTTGCATTTTGGGTGACAGGAAAAGTCTCTGTTAAATTAATTCATCAGTTGTTAATAAATATGCACACGTCTGCACATGAAAACATAATTATGCCTTTATAAATTTAAAAATAAAGTGCTTAAACAGTGAGATTTTGAAAGCGTATGAGATTGTAGTGTACTTTTTCATTATTGCTCATTTGCCCGGGTCGTACCTGTTGTTAAGAGACTCTAGTAAGCATCTATAGACATGTTATATGCCTGTTACTAAGAGCTACGAAGCGTTGTGACACATCAGCACTCTTGTGCTTCAGGGCATCCACCGGCTGTGTCAGGAGGGAGACGAAGCTGAAGAGGTGGATGAAGGAATAGACCGTGGCTGTGAGGATGATGAGGAGGATGAAGAAGAGAAACCTAGAGAGAAGGAAGGCAAGGAGCGAGATGGTCTGAGTGACAAGTCGCAGAAGAAGGAGCACTCTGTTCCTGAGAGACGTTCACGACGCCTGAAGTCTGAGGTTAGTTAGGGGAGCGTTGTGGTGTGGTGTGCACACAGCTGTCTGCTTGTTCTCACTGCTGTAACCTTTTGTTTTGTTTGACATGTTTATTAGATATGATGTAGAATTATGATGATACGATGTATGGCAAACATAGTATTGCAATATTTGAAAAGATTTTCATGATGCACAATGTAATTTTATTATGCACCTGAAGGAACAGATACAATGCACTGATAAACAGCAGTGTCACGTTTAGAAAAGACTTATAAAAAAACTAGAATTGTTTATAATAGAAATATATGTTCATTTTTGGGGCAAAATACTAATATGCTTCTCCTTTCTCTCTCTCTCTCTCTCTCTCTTTATATATATATATATATATATATATATATATATATATATATATATATATATACACTACTGTTGAATAATTTGGTATTCACTGTTGTATATTTTGTCATTTTTAAAAAATATTTCTGAATCATACCAAAATAATCTAATCAAGTTAAGGAGTAATTTATGTGAGTAATTTAAAGGTGATTTTCATTGTTTCCTCAATAATCATTATTAAATAAAGTCATTGGTGAGGTCAGAGTTTGAAACTCCTGGAATTTATAGAAACAGAAGAAACATACAGTTAGTAAAAAAAAAAAAAAATTGTATAGTCATAATCGTGAACTTAATTTTACTCATTGATGGGATGAACGTTGTTTATTTGACTTTTTTTGTTTATTATAAAAAAACACCAATTAACACAAGTGTTAGTTACTTTGTTAATGTTACTCGTGTTGCTGACGTGTTCATGAAGCAGTTAGTGACAATTAAACAAGATATCCTCATATTTATTGACAATGGGAAAAACTGAACAATGGTTGGCTGTTACAATGTCAGTCAAATGGCCTCTTCCTCTGAAAAATAGTTCTGGTACTTCTGAGTGTCAAAAACGACCAGTCTCTTTAGCGATAAGAAGAAATATGACTTGTAAAGCAACCATCACCATCCCAGAATTCCCAGCTACCAGCAACACACAGCCTGGGACAACATGCTTATCATTCTAGCCCAATCCTACACGTTGCTGCGTGTCACCTCAGGGTTTGTTTGAGCACCAGAGTCATTGTTTGATCTTCATTTCAGAGAGAGAACAAAGAGCCCAAAGGCCTGCAGATCTTCAGCAGCAGTCCTAAGGTGGTGGATTTTGAGATCGTTCCAGCCGGTAAGATTTACACACATTCACATTATTTAGAGACGGAAAGAATGTGAGTGAGTTTGTGATTTCTGGAAAACAGAGTTTAGAGTTTCTACTGTGCAAAGAAAGCAGTCACGGTTTCAGAATTGTGTTTTAAGTCTGTGTTTCTGTAATATAGATGACGCTTTCATAAAGAAGCAGAAGCACCTGAAGGCTCAAGCATTTGCTATTAAGATGCGTCCACGCAAACAGACTCTGGAAGTCAATTTTGTGAGTACTAAGTGTTTGTTTTTGCTTGTGTTTTAGCTTGAAGGATTTAAATTACTGCTAAACTAAATAACAAGACTTATCATCTTATAGATTGACCTGTACATGTGTATGGCATGTGGGCGGGGTGACGAGGAGGACCGTTTGCTTTTGTGTGACGGCTGTGATGACAGCTACCACACCTTTTGCCTGATCCCACCCCTTCAGGATGTGCCCAAGGGTGACTGGCGTTGTCCCAAGTGTGTGGCAGAGGTATGCAAAGCTGGGATTCTGTCTACAGTCATAATTTGACCCGATGTTATAAACCTCTTCCTGCATCAACAGTTTTTTTAATCCAAACTTTTATCTAAACTTATCCTCTCTGTTGAGCCTGGTATCTTTTAATGATTATTTTAACGATCTTTTAATAATTAAACCATCTAAATGACTGTGTTGGGTGACGGTCCTCATCTCTTATCCTTCAGGAGTGCAGCAAGCCCCGGGAGGCATTTGGGTTTGAGCAGGCCGTGCGTGAATACACACTCCAGAGCTTTGGAGAGATGGCAGACCATTTTAAATCTGACTACTTCAACATGCCAGTTCATGTAAGAGCAACGCCTTGCCATGACACAATGCTACCCCTTTCACCTCTTTAAAAAAACATATAAATACGTAGATAGTTATACTTTGCTGTTAACATGTTTGAACTGCAATCTTCACAGATGGTCCCTACAGAGCTGGTTGAGAAAGAGTTCTGGAGGCTGGTAAGCAGCATAGAGGAGGATGTGATAGTCGAGTATGGAGCAGATATCAGCTCCAAAGATGTGGGGAGCGGCTTTCCTGTCCGAGATGGAAAAAGAAGGCTACTGGGGGATGAGGAGGTCAGCTTGAGTTCACTTTTTCATGATAATTTAAGATCATGTTGTTCCCTACCTACACTAACATGCACAGTGTTCGCATTTGATGTCTGTAAAGAATTAGGTGGATGTCTTCAGCTATGCATACGATCTCATTTTCAAGTAGATGTAGTGATGTCACCATGTCTCTTCAATGCCGCTCTCTTCCACAGGACTACAGCAACTCAGGCTGGAACCTGAACAACATGCCAGTGCTGGAGCAGTCCGTGCTTGCCCACATTAATGCAGACATCTCGGGGATGAAGGTACCCTGGCTTTACGTAGGCATGTGCTTCTCTTCCTTCTGCTGGCACATCGAGGACCACTGGAGCTACTCCATCAACTACCTGCACTGGTAAGATGGTCAACAAGACAGCATGTAGAGGCTTTTCCGTGGTATAACAGCATGGCTTATAACTAGAGATGTGAAGGCGCTGCTTTGTACAGCACTGTTGCATTCTCAGGTCTGATTGAAAATATGAATAATTAAAAAAAAATGATTATGAAGATCTATGCATCAGTGAAGATCCGTTTCAAGAGCGAATTGATTTTCCTTGGATACAGCTTGAATGAAATGAAATCATCGCTAATGCTGAATTTACAGAAATAATGTTGATTGAACAAATTTTATATCTGTATCTGTAAAACTTTATAGTATTTATGGGTATCATGCTGATGTCTTGATGAAATGTTGAACATTTTGTTTCTTGGTGTTATGTGGATCAGGGGCGAGCCTAAGACCTGGTATGGAGTCCCGGCTCATGCGGCAGAGCAGCTGGAGGCGGTGATGAAGAAACTGGCACCAGAGCTGTTCGACTCTCAGCCTGATCTACTGCACCAACTGGTCACCATCATGAACCCCAACGTTCTAATGGAGCACGGTGTTCCAGTACGTCAACACACTTACTGTACATGCACAACTGAAAAGTTCAGGAGGTTTTTTTTTTTTTTTTTTTCCGAGACCTTACAGATTTTTTCCCCCACAGGTGTATCGAACCAATCAGTGCGCTGGAGAGTTTGTGGTGACCTTCCCAAGAGCCTATCACAGCGGCTTCAACCAGGGCTACAACTTTGCTGAAGCTGTCAACTTCTGCACTGCAGACTGGGTAACACCGCCCCCCTCATAACTCTTTAGCACTCGAGCATGGGCTTTAAGTGTACCACAAATCCTACTTAGTCTAGCAGTTTAGTACTTAGCGCAACATCCCTTTACCGTAACGACACTGAGTCTTCTCAGAATAGCTTCTTCTTTCTTTTTTTTCTCCAAATAACATCTTTGGGGTAAACGTGTGAACAGACTTTTGTTAAAAAAATTTTTAATCATCAGTTGATAGATACACTGCTCTTCAGCACTGTTTTAGCAAAAAGAACCTTGTCCCATTTATGTTGCTATAGTGTGTGTGTGTGTGTGTATACTATGTTTAATTATCGCCATTCCTCCATTTGCTTAATGGTGCTTGCCTGTGCTCTGTGTAGCTACCCATGGGCCGTCAGTGTGTGGCACATTATCGGCGGCTGCAGCGTCACTGCGTGTTCTCCCATGAGGAGCTGCTGTGTAAGATGGCGGCGGACCCTGAGAGCCTGGACGTGGAGCTGGCTGCAGCCGTGTGCCGAGAGCTAGCAGAGGTGATAGAGGAGGAGAGCAGACTCCGACAGGCTGTTCAGGACATGGTGAGACACTGCTTTCTCTTTGCTTCTTATTTTTCTTCTTTCTTCAGTCCACATTTCACCACATTTCACCTTTAGGTTTTTGCAGCAGTTCAAGACTTTGGAATTATAAGATTTTATCTGACTTTTTTTTGGCAAGGATCATAATGTTATACAGTAAATATGTTATTTACATAAGGAAGAAAACATGGCGAAGCATGCTGTTATCGGAAAAATAATCCGCTCTGGTGTGGTGTGATACAGCCTGATGTAAAGCAGAGTTACTCTTACCACCCCAAAGTTGATGATTTTCCAATAACAGCACATCCTGAAGTGTTTTATTCTTCTTACACCACATATAATCATTTGCCAATGATTATAATTTTTAATTTATTGATGAACACCACATCATACTTTTAACAAAATTATAGTTATTTTTAATGTTGTGGTACATCGCAAGACTAGTTAGTTCCTTTTATCACTTGCGTTATAGCAGCTATAAACAGCAGTTCCCTCACCAGCCTCTCTTTTTCTCTCTCTCTCTCTCTTGAAGTTAATAAGATAAAAACGCTGGAGACGCCTTGAATGTTAAATAAATGTCTCCTTAAAGAAAGCTTCATGATATCAAAGATTAAAATTTTTTCTTTGTTAAATACTGTTTTAATCATTTTATCATCAACCTTTGATTGACCAGTTTATTTACCTTTACTGAAGCCAGACTGATGCATGCTCAGCCTCGTCAGATCTATGATCATATGCTATTATTCTGTATTGTTATACTGAATTGTTATTATCTTATGAATGTGGATAACCTATTTCACATCAAGATGAAAAAAATGCTGTTAAGAATAAAAAAGGGCTTCGAAAAGAGCCATTTGTAAAAAAATGTCTGTAGTCAGTGTTTTAAGAACGTTGCTTGTGTTTATTTTGTACATCTTTGAAAAGAAGCTTGTGATTTGCCTTGTTAAAAAAGATTAGGACCAGACGAGTGCATTTAAACGATTTAGTTTTGTAAACTGTATTATATTTTCCATTTTCTGCGTGCAGGGGTTGCAGTCCTCAGAACAGGAAGTGTTTGAGCTGGTTCCAGATGATGAGCGGCAGTGTTACAAGTGTAAAACCACCTGCTTCTTGTCTGCTCTGACGTGCTCGTGCAGTCCAGAGCGCCTTGTCTGTCTGCACCATGCTGCTGATCTCTGCAATTGTCCTCTTACAAACAAGTGCCTCAGGTCAGCACACACACACACACACAAACACACACACATTCACAGAATCTACAGCTCAGATCTTTGTGTGTGGTTTGTGTTACACACATATTATAGCCCTAAATAGCTGGTGTCATGCAGCTATGTGAAGCTGTTGTTTCCTCTCCATACTAAATAATGAATGGGTGTCAGTTAATGTCATATAAGCATATTCCATAACTTTGTGTGTGTTATAGGTACCGGTATGATGTGGAAGAGTTCCCTGCCATGCTGTATGGGGTGAAGTCCCGCGCCCAGTCCTATGATACCTGGGCCAAAAGAGTCAGTGAGGCACTGTCAGCTGATCAGAAGAACAAGAAAGGTAATTATCGCACACACACACACACACACACACACACACACACCACAAGTGCACACATTGACACTCTAACACACTCATCTCTCCTCTGTCTCTCCTCTCAGATCTTATCGAGCTAAAGGTGTTGCTGGAGGACGCAGAGGACAGGAAGTACCCAGAGAACAATCTGTTCCGTAAGCTGAGAGAGATGGTGAAGGAGGCGGAGACCTGCTCTTCTGTAGCCCAGCTTCTGCTCAACCACAAACAGAGACACAAGTAAATTAACACACTCTTATCGGGTTATAAATTGTGAATGCATAGGAAATATAATAATAATAATAATAATAATAATTAGTAGTAGTAATAGTAGTAGTTTTATTTTTATTATTTGGAATTATTATATTTTCCAAACTTCAAATTGTTTGTATTTATTCATTACATTTTTTTCATTCATTTATTCATTCATTTTCATTCCTTTTTATATTAAAGTTAATAAAAGTATGTTGTAGTATTACATACTTCTGATATAAATTATTATCACAGACCCATATAAAGACAGGTGATAAATTAAAGGAAAAAGTGGGTTAATAAAGTGTTGGGACAGCAGAAGTCACAAGATTCTGCAAGTCCCTGGAACATATTCTGTGGTGGAGAGCGCTGTCTAAAACATCACTCCAAAATCTCCCAGCAGAGATCATTTGGGTTGAGATCTGGTGACTGTGAAGGTCTCAGCATAGGATTTACATCATTTTTGCGTTTATTAAACCATTCAGTGAGTCCTCATGTCCTGTGGATAGAGGCGGGGTCATGAAAGAAAGGTGAAGTTGGAAGAACATTGTATTGATTTGCAGTGTATTGTGCAGGTTGGGGATGAGTGCACTCAAACCATGCCAGCAAAATCCAGCAACAATGAGCCACGGATTTTTCCTTTAATCTGTCACCTTTGTCTGGATGAAGATTTTGCTTGAAATGGATTGGTTAACGAACTGATGGATTGATTTTTGTGGTTTAAGAAGGGAGCGCACAGAGATCAGTCGTACGCGCACCAAGCTGACGGTGGAGGAGCTGAAGGCGTTTGTGGAGCAGCTGTTCCGTCTGCCATGTATCATCAGCCAGGCGCGGCAGGTCAAAGTAAGACACCAACCTCACTCTCAGACTCACATCTTCTCACTTTACAGCCAAAGTATGTCTGATGGTGATTCTATGTAAATCTATTGCAACCTTAACATCAAGAGAAGCCACTGACGCCTGCCCTAGTTTGTCTCTCTTGGGCGTGTAGCACTGCTGCTGTTTTGTTGCTTATGGGGGAACAGGGTCCAGCTTTTTTTTAGGGTCTGATAAGAAATTGTTAATGCTAGTTTATAATACATTTCATTGTGTTAATTCTGTTTAAAATTGTTTTTATAGATTTACATTCGTTTATTTATGTAAACAGAATTTTTGCATTCTCTATGAACACTTAACCACTGAACAGTGTACATTCCCAAATGATATATTCTGACAGGAAACAGTCTCTATAAATACATATATGAACATGCACAAATATAAATATAAGTATGCCCTAACTTGTTTCCTAGGTGAAGCCATGTTGAAAGGAAGCTGGTAGGAAATAAAAGTGAAAGTAGAGACAGTGTGCATTAAGGACCCACATCAGAGAATGTCAGAATCAAAGCTCTGAGCCACATACTTCCTTAGGAAATAGCTGTTCGTCTACAAACATTGCTTAACATAGCAGTTTGTCATTTTTAGAGCCCTTTGATGCCTTCAAGGCACTTGAAGGCACTGCAAGTGCTATGAAGACATGGCAAGCCACGCATTCTGAAACAACATATGCCTGGTAAATATAACATATGCCTTTTCAGGAACAGGGAAGAGCTATTCCAGCTAAGGGGTGGAGTTAAGTCCCGGGCCAGAAAAATGTAAACAGGAGCAAAAAAGGAAGACCTAGTGAGATCTGTTGCGTGGCAGTCTTGTGAATCATAATAATTTCCTTTATGTTTAATCCTGAATGATATGAAAAGTAAAAATAGTTTTTGAAATTGAAAACTTCACCTCAAGGATAATGGTGAAACACACCTCCTTAAGTCTGCTCATGAAAGGTTCTAGATTAAAAAGCACAAAATAAGCAGCAGTGTGGGGACTGCATGTGAAAATCACTTTTAAGACACAGAATCAACCTCATTGACTTTTACTGAACAATTTTATTTTTCAGTCATGATTCAGCTTCTCAGTTTTATCCCTCACCGTGTCCTCCTCCTTTCTCTCAGGAGCTGCTGGAGAACGTAGAGGACTTCCACGAGCGCTCTCAGCTGGCCCTGGCAGACGAGACCCCGGATTCGGCTAAGCTGCAAGCTCTGGTGGAGCTGGGCTCAGGGCTTGATGTGGAGCTGCCAGAGCTGGCGCGTTTGAAGCAGGAGCTGCAGCAGGCCCGCTGGCTGGATGAGGTGCGTCTCACCCTGCACGAGCCACACCGAGTCACACTTGAGCTCATGAAGCGCCTCATCGACTCAGGTGTGGGTCTGGCCCCGCACCACGCTGTGGAGAAAGCCATGGCTGAGCTGCAGGAACTCCTCACTGTGTCTGAGCGCTGGGAGGACAAGGCGCGCGCATGCCTGCATGCCAGGTAATGGCCAAAACTGTCCTAAACACTCAGAGTTTTTTTTTTTTTTTTTTTTATCTCTGTGCTTTGTAAAGCTTGTCCTTGGTTAGAGAATAGGCAGGTTTAAAGCAGGTTCAAAATTCTTCTAAACTTGTTTTTAAGCAATAGTGGCTAGAGGCTCAAACCTAAACATCTGAATCATTTCATGCGCCAATTTTTCAGCTGTATTTTCTTGTTTAAAATGCTTTCTCAAAAGTTTTCTGCGTACATTAGCACCTTCCTTACCTAACATCTTAATATATATTTTAAGCATGTCTAGTTTCTCATGTTTTGTAAATAAAAAAACTTTTGCAGAAATTACCTAAAAAAATGTTAAATGTTGCTTTTAGACCTCGCCACAGTATGGTCACCCTCGAAAGCATCGTTGTAGAGGCTAAGAACATCCCTGCCTATCTGCCTAACGTTCTGGCTCTCCGGGAAGCTCTCCACAAAGCCAAAGAGTGGACAGCAAGAGTGGAGGCCATCCAGGTACACTAGACTCTTTAAATTCTGTTAATTCATAGGTAGAAAAGAACTTTTTTGATTGGTTTAATGTTTATAGAGATTTGGCTGTGTAGAACTGATGAGGTGTATTTTTTTTTTTAAATATCGGGACAGAATGGCACCAATTATGCGTACCTGGATCAGCTGGAGGCTCTGCTAGCGAGGGGCCGCTCCATTCCTGTGCGTCTGGACGCCCTGCCACAGGTGGAATCCCAGGTAGCTTCAGCACGAGCTTGGAGAGAGAGGACAGCGCGCACCTTTCTTAAGAAAAACTCCACCTACACACTGCTACAGGTGAGAGACAGCATTCATCAAAGCCAGAGAAATATAATATCTGTTTTGTTATCTTGTCTCATTTTGAGGGTTTGTCTCTCAGGTTCTGAGTCCCCGGGCTGACATTGGTGTGTACGGCAGCAGCAGAAGCAAGCGCAGGCGAGCCAAAGAGCTGCTGGAGAAAGAGCGTGGTGTGGAGCCGGAGAGCCTGAGCGACCTGGATGAAGCCGCAGACGAGGAGCGTTCACCCTCTGCCGTGGTGGCCGCCTTTAAGGCTCAGGAGCAGCAGGAGGCAGAAGCCATGCACTCACTGCGGGCCGCCAACTTGGCCAAGATGAGCATGGCCGAGCGCATCGACGAGGTCCGCTTCTGCCTGTGCCGCAAGACTGCGGGAGGTGTGATGCTACAGTGCGAGCTGTGCAAAGACTGGTTCCATGGCGCCTGTGTGCCCCTGCCCAAAGCAGGCACGCAGAAGAAGCTGACAACAGGCAGCAGCTGGCAGAGTGCTAGCAAAGAGTCAAAGTTTCTGTGCCCATTATGCCAGCGTTCGAGGCGACCCCGACTCGAGACCGTCCTCTCATTATTAGTGTCCCTGCAGAAGCTTCCTGTGCGGTTGCCTGAGGGCGAGGCGCTGCAGTGTTTGACGGAGCGTGCCATGAGCTGGCAGGACCGGGCGCGGCAAGCCCTGGCCACCGACGAACTCTCCTCTGCTCTGGCCAAGCTGTCTGTGCTCAGCCAGCGCATGGTGGAGCTCGCAGCACGTGAGAAGACCGAGAAGATCATCAATGCCGAGCTGCAGAAAGCTGCCGCCAATCCAGACCTACAGGTGAGTCTGTGGCCTCAGCCTCTGTGATTTCAAAACCACTTTATATAATATTATCTAATATTTAACATGTGCTTCTGGATCCTTTCTTGGGGTCTTAAAACTTGCTCATGCCAATTTTATGCATAACCTTAACTTTACTACTGTGTGGCACGCAGAGGATGTTTGGTGTACTGTGCTGAACTGTTTCATTTTTTTCTGTTATTTTCCCTCTCCTGACCCTGTGCTTTGACAAAGCTGGGATATGTGAAGAAAAGAATTTCACTGTGCTGTAATGAATATGTGACAAATAATGGCTTCTTCTTCTTCTTCTTTTCTTCCTCTCAGGGACACATTCAGACTTTCCAGCAGGCCGGATTCAACAGGGCCACCTCACCACGGACATCACTAGACTATGACGATGAGGAGACAGACTCAGATGAGGACATCCGTGAGACTTATGGCTATGACATGAAGGTATCTTTAAGAAAGTGCAGAGGATGCACAATATTTTAATCACAGTCTTTGCTGTGCTTATTTTATTTTTTTTTGTAAATTAATCAACTGTGATATTGCTGAGCTATCTATATATCTATCTATACCCACACTGTAGACCAGTCTTATAGATTTAAAATGTAGTACAATGTATAATATATGAGAACATTAATTTTGGTAAAAAAAATCCATTGTTTTGTATAGTTATGTTTTTACTGTTTTTATATTTTAAACAGCACTTAAAAAACTCTAAGTACAGTTTCCTTCAGTATTAATGTAATATCTTCGTCTGTCTCCAGGACTCGGGTGAGGTAAAGCCCTACTTGTTCTGTGATGAGGAGATCCCTGTGAAGTCAGAAGAGGTTGTCAGTCACATGTGGCCGGCCACGCCCTCTTTCTGTGCTGAACACGCCTACTCCTCTGCCTCTAAGTCCTGCCCCCAGAGTAAGTAACCTTACAAGCAATAAATGTTTAACGTGCAACTTGATTTGTACTAAAATGCCAACAATACAGTTGTAATCATGTAATGTTGTCACAGGCATGTTTACTACTCATCATGTCTTTTGCACTGATGTCTGTACGCAAAGTATGTGTCAAGGGAGAAAACAAAGTAAATTCTGCCTCTCTGTTTGAATCTGGTTTGCTGAAAGGCAAACATGGACTCATATCTTGAGTCAGCATTTGTCCCAAAGCCAAATCTAAATGAAAAAGTTATTTTTAGATTTGTCTTTGTGGTGTATCTGACCCAAAATTCAGAACGGATGCTACCATGCATATACATTGCTATACAAATACAGGTTGCACAGTCGTGACATCTTTGTAGACTATAATAATGAAAAAGTTGACATGTGGGATCTGAATGCATCTTTATGGAGTTTACACTCCACAACGTGTAAAAGAAGCACAGTACTATGTATGGACTCAGTCAGTCCAGTTGATGTGGAAACAATTTCAGAGTAGCCTACATTTATCGATAGAGGCAGTTTAGCAGAAGATCATCATCTGGTTCTTGTATCCCTCTACCAGATCCAACCACTCCACGGAAACAGCCCAGGAAGACGCCCCTGGTGCCGCGCAGTTTGGAGCCTCCTGTGCTGGAGCTGTCCCCTGCTGCCAAGGCCCAGCTTGAGGTGCTAATGATGGAGGGAGACCTGCTGGAGGTCTCTCTGGATGAAACTCAGCACATCTGGAGAATCCTGCAGGCCACACACCCACCCTCAGAGGAGCGCTTCCTGCAAGTGGAGGTGAGTGTCACTGGAAGCTAGGTAATGCACTGGCAGGAAATAAGGTGCTACTGAACCATTTTGTTCCAAAGGGCACTACAGTGTGATGCTTAAATAGGTTTTAAAAGTTATACTACATCCTCGAGGTACCTTGAGCCCCTTGACAAGCATTTGTACCCTGAAAGATACAGATTAGAACATTTTGTATAAAAGTCCTCTTGAGCTGTGGGATCATAGAGTAGATGTGTTGAATCTAAGTGAGGTACATGGGTTTAGCTATAGGATTGTGGTTGTCGTTCCTCTTTGTTGCAACCACACCACTTTGCACCTCGCTGAACTTGCATATTTTACTCAGGATCCAGCATATTTTTCTTTCTCCTAACTTTTTTCTTTAAATGTCCTCTCTGTCCCCACCTGCTTTTCTTCATTCATACTCTCTTCCTCAGTCGGAGGACACTTTGCTGGAGAAACCAATGAAGCTAAAGGTAAAGGAAATGGAGAAGAAGAGAAAGAGGAAACTGGAGAGAGCCGAGCAGCAGTTACTCTTGGCCTCGTCAGGCGTGGAAGGCCGGCCCAAATGCAAAGACATGAAAAGGGTACTCGAGGTTGGTGGCAAGCCCAAAAAGAAGAAGCTCAAGCTCAGCCCGGAGAAGTCGCGTGAGCTGAAGCAGCTGGCCAAGCGCCTCGCCAAAGAGGAGAAGGAGAGGAAGAGGAAGGAGAAAGCTGCGGCCAAAGCCGAGTTCGCCAAGGAGGGTCTGGAGAAGAAGAAGGAGAAGAAGATCCTGGACATCCCCTCTAAGTACGACTGGTCAGGTGCAGAGGACTCCAACGACGAGAATGCTGTCTGTGCAGCAAAGAACTGCCAGAGACCATGCAAGGATAAGGTTAGTGAGAGATTTCAGGTTCACCTTGATGATAATAATGAAGGCAGGCGTCAGGCAGTCGGTCTGTGGTGATTTTAATGTCATGTAGGAATTACAGTAATAACGAAATGGTTATTTGGGGGTTCTATTCAGAGCCATTTATCTCCTTAGATTCAGAAGTGAGTCATTTTAATGGAAACAGAAACAATCTTAACATCTTTCACTATTGAGAAGATAAAAAGCTAAACTACACCATGCAATTTATTATGCGGTCAAAACTAGAGTATGATGGGAATGTGTGGTAGATATATATATATATATATATATATATATATATATATATATACAGTTAAATGACATTGCACTCCTGACTACATTTAACTGTCGAGGCTACTGCCATTTTTTTTTGTCATTTTGGTTTATAAACACATTGTCATGTTGGCACTTTCAGCAAATTACAAGTTCAAAGAACAGTTTTTAGAATTCAGAGGCTCATAAATACTATTCCACTGGACTCACATCAATGAGTCACAGCTCATAGCTTCAATAACAGGCTGTCCATTTTTCCATCCCATAATGCCCCCTGGTGGGAGCTCATGAGTGACATGAAGTGTAGTATGGACCGAAACATCTCAGTGTTATTTTTGAGATTACATGTTTGAAACTGTACTGATATGCCACTTTTTCATCTTTTTCAAATAAAAAGCTGTTGTATAGTAGTAGACATCAGGCTGTTAAAGAACCCATTTGAAAAATTGCTCAGAAAATGTGCTGTGGATCATCAAGCAATATAATAGAAACTAATGAATGAAACACCATGAGGCTGTTAGAGGAAAATGAAAACAACAGGGTGGGGTGATGGGGCTGGATGCAAATAGCATGTCCTGATGTGTTCCTCTTATACCACAGCAATTTGCCAAGGATTACAATTTATTATTAATTAAAGAAAGACACATCGTACTTTTAAATTATTTATTGTAATTTTTAACGTTGTGGAATGTCTACAAGACAAGTTATTCTTCCTTATCACTTACTTTGTAGCAGCTATAAACAGTCGTTCCCTCACCAGCCTCAATTAATCTCTTTATCAGTTTATCTCTTTCTTCAAGTTAATAAGACAAAAAAATCTTTGGATTGTTGTGTTACTGAGAAACCACAGAGACATGCCTGTTGCAGAAAACGTAGTTACAGCTGTTACTGTTACTGGAGACTCCTTCCAAAAATACTACTGTTGCTATAGAAACAATAACGTACTATAACAAGTGTATTTAACACCTTCTGACCAATCTGAATGAAGAATTTAACAGCACTATGGTACAAGTAAGTAATAACACATGACAGCGTGTGCTCTAATAGGAAATTAATCCACACTGGGGTGGTGTGATATGGCCTGGTGATTGATGTGAATCATTATTTTCTCAAAGCAGCACGAAATGTGTTATCTGAAGTCTGTTATTCCTCTTTTTCCACAGCCCAAAGATTACAATTATTTATTATTCAACAAAATGTCGCTTTTTAGCTGTTTATAGTAATGTTTAATGTTACGGAATCACCATGAGACAAGTTAGGTCCTTTTATCACTCCCATGGTGAGGGATCGACTGTTAAAAGCTGCTATAATGTAAGTGATAACAGGCCCTAACTTGACCTTCAACTTACTGACTGTTTACAAAGTGCTGACACTGGAGACTCCTTCCATAAAAATTACATAAAAATCTCTTAACAGAAAACTAAATCCTATCTACCATGATATGTTTTTATTTGTTAAATAATGGCACATTTAAAAAAAAATCTGTACAAATTTTGTACAAAATTCATCCACACCTTTTAAAAATTCAACCGTACTGTGGTATAAAAAGAGTAAATGCACTGTTTATATATATTTTCTAATATTACTCATTCTCTCCTTTCCTCTCAGGTGGACTGGGTTCAGTGTGACGGAGGATGTGACGAGTGGTTTCATCAGGTGTGTGTGGGTGTGTCATGCGAGATGGCCGAGAACGAAGACTACATCTGCTCGGCTTGCTCGCGAAAGGCCGGCGGAGTGATGGGGGTCAAAGTGGGTGTAGAGACTGTGGTAATGACGTCAGCCATGTGTAGCACACAGACTCTCTCCCCCCTGTACCAAGCAGAGGTTCAGGAGGGCAGCTAGCACACCATACACACACACACAGACACACACGTACACCCTACAACTGCTGTTGCACCTCCACCGCAACGTCTCCTTCATTGTGTACTTGCGAAGCAGAAAGCAGAGTGGTACTCTCTGTATCTCCTATGATTGTCTGGGGAAACTAAGAGCTGACTATGATTTTGGAGAATTCAAGCGTTACAATCCATAAACAAGAAGAACGAGGATATGCATGAATAAAAGCAACCGGTCCACTTTTTTTTCAAGGTGAATCCATTTAAGGATTCTGTGCATGGACTGTACAATAAATGTGGATATTTAAGGGGGAAATGACTAGATATGGTATGCTGGAGATTTGCATTGTTCCACCAGACATCAATCTTCACTTCTGTTTTTTTCTCTATAATCTGTCAGAACATAGTGCTGAGCTCTAAGCCTAAGACTAGTCTGTCTCCTGTCATCACACTCACATTGGCTCTAGTTTGTCTCAGCTGGACCAGACTGCATTTGCACAACTCTGTTTTAACCTGCTTAAATGAATTGTCATACATTACAAGAAGTATCCCACAATGCATTGCTGGTTTGCTCCAGACATCCCATCACAAACAGCCTGTAGGAGAATTATTAAGCTATTTTGTTGATACACCTGCCGCATAAACGAGTTACCACACAAATATGTAGGCCTAGTTTAAAATGGTTGTATGTAGGTAAAATATTTATGATGTAAATAGATTTTAAAGAATTAATGAGTCAGTGTGGATGTTTTTGTTGCTCTTTATTAAAACGATTCCTAGTGAAACAAATCCAGTTCATTGTTGTGTTTTTTTTTGTGCATTTCTTTGTGTAAGCAAATGTTTAAAAACATGTTTTTAGAGACTTGTAAATTGTTGTACATTGGTATTCTTGTATTTTATGTGTTTTTGATTTTTAAGATTTTCCCTTTTTAAAATCAAACTTTGTACTAAACAAAAAAGGGGGTTCGGAGATCAGTAATAATAGTTAATATTACAATTTTTAAAAAATGGTAAATTCATTGTTCTGTTTAACAGTGGTGGGTACAATAATAATTATTTATTATTAGTAAAAACAGACCCCTGTCCACCGCCGAAAGCACCTACAATGGGCATGTGAGCATCAGACCTGGACCATGGAGTAATGGAAGAAGGTGGCCTGGTCTGATGAATCATGTTTTCTTCTACATCATGTAGATGGCCGGGTGCGTGTGCATCGTTCACCTGGTGAAGAGATGGCACCCTGATGCACTATGGAAAGAAAACCTGCTGGCGGAGGCAGTGTGATGCTCTGGGCAATGCTCTGCTGGGAAACCTTGGGTCCTGGCATTATTGTGACTGTTACTTTGACCCGTACCACCTATCTAAACATTGTTGCAGACCAAATACACCCCTTCATGGCAACAGTATTCCCTAATGGCAGTGGCCTCTTTCAGCAGGATAATGCGCTCTGCCACACTGCAAAAAATTGTTCAGGAATGATTTGAGGAACATGACAAAGAGTTCAAGGTGTTGACTTGGCCTCCAAATTCCCCAGGACAAACAAGTCCGATCCATGGAGGCCTCACCTCGCAACTTACAGGACTTAAAGGATCTGCTGCTAACGTCTTGGAGCCAGATACCACAGCACACCTTCAGAGGTCTTGTGGAGTCCATGCCTCAACGGGTCAGAGCTGTTTTGGCAACACAAGAGGGACCTACACAATATTAGTCAGGTGGATTTAATGTTATGGCTGATCGGTGTATATTAGGCACAGTACACAAAGTTTCCAGAGAAACAGGACGTTTCTCTGAGAGAAGTCCTTCATCAGCTGTGTTTGCAACATCCTCTTTCTCTGAAAACGCCTGATTTTTACTACAGCCACTATTATTATGGAAGAGCACTGCAGTTACTTCCTGGATTCTTATATATACATACATATATTAACATTTAGTATATATAGTTATATACTTACATTTAAATACATTAATAAGCATTTTTATCAATGTAAATTACTTAGGTGCAGGTTGAAAAGGGTTGGAGTAAGGTCATTGATCTTGAATATGTGGACTTGGATCAGAATGTGCAAATAGTAGTTAACTTATGTTCAATTCTCATCCGTGAAGCACGCTCTGAAAGCCTGCGGGAGCATGAGAGCGCATAATTAAAATGTTATGAAAGCGTGTACATTTTTGGATCTTTTAAATAATATCACAAATATGTTTTTTCCTCAGTGGCCATTCTGCACGCTGTGAACCCTCACAGTCATTAGTGTAGGGCCATAAAAACAATCCGGAGTGTGTGTCTGAGTAAGGGGGTGGTGGTGTTTTAGTGGGAGGTAGCAGGCCAGATGAGGTTGGATTACACACTCAGACCTTCACCCGCTTTTTCTTTCTATAGTAACAACCGGACTGTAGGCTGGAATTTTACTTGCTGCAGTGCTTTGGTGCAATGAAGGGTAAGTTGTGGAGATCTAAGCTTTATATTTGTATAGAAATGTCTCGTATTGTGGCTAGATTTTTGTAGAGATGTGGATGTAATCATTCTATTCACAAAGAATCACTGTATAATATGATTCTAAAGGTTTTCATTCACTCTTATGATGAACCGTTACACAGAATGACACACAGAATGAGACACATTGTGTGTTACAGTGAACTTTATTATTGTTAAAGGAACAAATTAGAGACCAGAGAAATACAATGTCTTCATTAATAAAACGGAATCTCTGCTATTTATGATTGCTTTTGGTTTTTGTCTCATTAATGAGATGTTCAGTAGCACAACTTCACAATTTCAAATGCTTAAAAGATACAGCTAACACAAGCCATGCTAATGGGATCAGTTGTGAAGAAGATGAGCAGAAGATCCAAGAAAGAGGTCAATGGAGCAACAAGCTGGAATTTGTGCTATCTGTAGCTGGTTCCATCATTGGCCTAGGCAACATGTGGCGATTCCCGTACTTGTGCTACAAGAATGGAGGAGGTGAGTTTTTTATAATTTTTTTTTCCTCAGAAGCCTGAGATTGACTGCTGAACAGTGTAAATGAGATGTTTCCTCTTGGACAATGGTAGGTTCTCTTAGGTTGCCAAAGATTTGACATTCTGGATGACACTATCAAAAAATCTATAATAGGTTTGAAGGTTGTGTTAGCATTAATGACTTGCACCTTTGGTGAATCTTGAAGAGATTTTAAAGGTTACAGGTCAAAGTTCAGAGTGACAGCAGTTGCTTGGATTCCCACCTCTGTTTCCTTCAGGCAGCTGTCAGATGTGAGTGTATTGGGGTCTTTGAAATCCAACCACCCTTTAACCAACCACTTTCCCTATCAGTTCAGCTACTAAATATACGCTCACCATCTACCAAATAAGACTGGTCTTTTCCCAATCATCAGTTGCAAACTTTTGGTGAGCCTATGCCTGCAGTAGCCTCAGACTCCTGTTCTTGGCTGATAGAACTGGAACCTGATGTGGTCTTCTGCTGTTGTAGCCCATCTGCCTCAAAGTTTGGGGTTTTGTATGTTCTGAGATGCTTTTCTGCTCACCACGGTTGTAAAGAGTGGTTATTTGAGTTACCATATCCCTTCTGTCAGCTCAAACCTGGCCAATCTGGCAATTCTCCTCTGATCTCTCTCAACATCATGGTGTTTTCGCTCAGACCTGCCACTCAATGGATGTTTTTTCCCTCACCATTCTGTGTAAACTCTAGAGAATGTAGTGTAGGAAAATCTCAAGACAGCAGTTTCTGAAATCTTCCCATCTGGCACCAACAATCATGCCACGGTCAAAGTCACTGAGATCACATTTTTCCTCATTCTGATGTTTGATGTGTAGGTGAAACTGAAGCTTTTGACCTGCATGAATTTATGCATTGTGCTGCTGCCACATTATTGGCTGATTGGACAATTGCATGTGTACAGGTGTTCCTAATAAAGTGGCTAGTGAGTGTATCTTAAACACTACCATACTGTTTGTTCCATCTCTTGCTTGTTTTGTTGTATGATAGAAATATTTTATGTTCCTCTGTGAAAATTGCAGGTGCCTTTCTCATCCCATACCTGATTTTTCTGTTCACTTGTGGGATCCCCGTGTTCCTCTTGGAGACAGCTTTAGGCCAGTACACTAGTGAAGGAGGCGTCACTTGCTGGAGAAAGATCAGCCCTCTCTTTGAGGGTAAGACATTTGTCTAATCAGTTTTACAAATAACAGAGTATCAGACAAAAATTGAAATAATTTCTTCAATCTTTTTTGCCCCTCCAGAATCAAATGTCCTTTTCATCTTTTGTCATTATTCCCTGGTTATTTCCTCTCTCACAATGTTCTGCACAGGTCTAGGCTATGGCACACAGGTCATTGTAACCTTACTGAATTTCTACTACATCATTGTTCTGGCGTGGGCCATCTTTTACTTCTACTACTCGTTTTCCTGGGAGCTGCCATGGTCCTCGTGTCAAAATGATTGGAATCTAGGTGAGAAATATAAAATGACTATAAAAACTGTCATACCTGTTAGTCTTTACAGTATAGATAATGACAGTGCATGGCATGCTGGGTAATTGGTGGTTGTGCTTTTTTGTTTGAAAGACACTTGTGTGGAGTTCCATAAGAGGAATGATTCGGTCAACTTCACAGTACCTGCTAATGCTACGTCTCCTGTCATTGAATTTTGGGAGTAAGTGCTAAAAAGTGGCCCAGTTGCTTTTGTTTTCTCCAAAAAAAAGTGATCTCATTTAAGAGTTCAGAAAAGGGGGATAATATCATTTTTCCTATTGTAAGTTTGTGTGAGGTGTAGTAGTATATTTGACTGTGTAGTTACTTTTATAGTCAACTACAAATGTTTGCATCCTGTAGTTTCTGAGTGAAAGAAAGAAAAATTACTTGTGTTACATTAATTCATTCATTTGTTCATCATTAGTAAGTGCTTTAACCTGGTTAGGGTCATAGGGATATACCGTGGGTGTTATACCAGCCCGTCACAGGGCACCATGCACATACACATTCACACACTCATTCATACCCAGGGGCAATTTAGAGTAGAGCAGAGTAGAGTACAAGCATGTTTTTGGGAGGTGGGATGAAACCAGAGAAGCCAGAGGAACCCCCCCCCCCCCCCCCCCAAAAACACACACACACACACAAACACACGCATGGGGAGAACATGAAATTCTAGACAGACAGTAACCTGAGTTCACGATCGATTAGATCCTGTCACCATTATGCCTCCCCTTCATGTTAAAATTTACCTTTAAATAATCAAATTTCAAGATCCCAAATCAACTCTTGTTCTTGAAGACCTGATCTGAAGAAGGCAGTGTTATAACAGATATGGTAAGAAGACTGGGATAAATTATTGAAGCAAGTTTGAACTGATATGTCAGGAAAAATTGGGTTGAATGTTGGGACTGAAGGGATTGAAAAGCTGTTAGGAGAATAGGAGAGAAGTCACAGGCAGTGGACATACACGTTATCAGAGAATATTCATATTCAATAATCACATTCATAAAGGGAAATGAAAACTTTTAAGCAGATTCTTTGATTTTTTTTTTAACCATTAATACCTTCACATAGACAACTTGTGATGAAGGGACATCTGTGAAGCCTAACACATTAAATGTCCTGTCAGTATAAAATTGTCTTCTTCATTTTGTCCTAAGGGTTTGCAAACCTTTGTATTTGACTGTACAGCTGGGTGTAACAGGGATACAGTTTAAGTGAAATAATGTCTATTTGGTGCATGGAAACAGGAGAAGGGTGTTGAGACTCTCCTCGGGTATCGACCACATGGGCTCCCTAAATTGGGATCTGGCCTTGTGTCTGCTCGTGGCCTGGATCCTCTGCTACTTCTGCATCTGGAAAGGAGTGAAATCTACTGGAAAGGTTGGTCTTTTTAGAGGTTGGGCGATGTGGCAAAAATAATATATCTCTAGGTTGTGCCATATTCTATTTTGATAGCTCCTTGGTCTTCATGATGCTGTTTGTTTAGCTTTATTCTCTGAGAAACTCTGTCCTTCCGGGAACACAGTTATTTATATTGAGATCACGTGACACTTTATGTTAGCTCAGGTTGCTGTCTGTGAGTTCCGCATGTTCTTCCCTTGTCCACGTGGGTTTCCTCTGGGTTCTCCGCTTTCCTTGCACCAGCCAAAAACAAGCATGTAGGTGGAGTGACTACACAAAATTGCCCCTAGATGTGAATGTGTGTGTATGGTGTCCTGTGATGGACTGGTGTCCCCTACAGGGTGTATTCCTGCCTAGCGCCCAGCGTTCCCGGGACATTAACCAGGATAAAGCAGCTACTGAAAATGAAAGAATGACTGAATGATTGATGGCAAATGGTTTCACAGAAACAGGAAAAGTTTTAGGAGGGGAATACTTTTGCAAAGCACTGTATGTAGTACAGTATTTAGGTTTACTAACAGAGTGCCCGAAAAAACAAATGGTATCAGTGATATGTTGATTTTACATCAAGAAAAATAAAAGATTAACACAGAAAAAGAGGTACAAAGAGGATTTGAATATCAACCTAGTCAATTATTACTGGGAGTAATACTAGCAGTACTAATGACATGTGCAGTATTCTCAAATAAAGTGTAAGGTGGAGGAATTTATTGCTATGTGGATGCTATATAGTCATATCACCAGCCCTAATGTCTTTTTCATATAAACTACTGCATTTAACCTTTATTTTTCCCTTTTTCACTTATTCGCCATAGGATTTTGAGATGTACAATGGTTTATGTGATTTACTAAATATGAATTTGTCTTCTTCCTTGTAGGTAGTGTATTTCACTGCTACATTCCCCTACGTCATGCTCCTGGTGCTTCTCATTCGGGGTCTCACCTTGCCTGGGGCCAGCAGAGGCATCCAGTTTTATCTGTACCCTGACCTTGGACGTTTAGCTGATCCACAGGTACTACCCAGTCGTGCCTTTTTCTACCTCCAGACTACGTTTCTGTAAATTCAGTGATTCTCTCATGGTGCATTAAGAGTCAACAGACAGGTGCTTTAGTTGATGTCGAGACCCTCAGTCGGTGTTCAGAGTGTTTACTGGGGCCATCTGGGTTCTGGGATGGAGATCACAGAGTGGAGATTACAAACAACGTGATCCCTGACACACACAGTCTAAATGTTTTTGTTTTAGTGTTCTAAATCAGCTTTACGTGCTTAGTGATGATCTTTCAAAGTTCACAGCAGTCTGGAAACTCTGAACACTTTGCTCTGTGAGCAAAAAATGACATCTTAGCAAGTTACAATATCTTAAATATAGTCAAAATGATCTAACATTTCCTTTTAGAAGATTACAAGACACCAAATCGGAGATTATTAAACCTATTTCTATACATGTTTACTAATTTCAACCTTGAAATAGTCTTGTTCTATTGGCAGATAATTTTGATCATTTTAAGTATTTATTTCTAGAAAGAAACAAAATTATCTGCCAATAGAATAAGATTTTTAAATAAAATTTAAAGCTTAAAAATAGTAAAACATGTCTAGGAACAGGCTTGATAATCTTATGTTTGGTTTATTGTAATCTTATAATAGGAAATAGTGGATACATTTTACTATATTCAAGATATTTTCACTTGCTAAGATTTGTGTTTGCAGTGTTTGATATGTTTGATAAGTGTTTGAGTTGTACCACACATTATATAGATTGCTTAGTGTTACTGGCAGCAGGTTCTTCATGGTTGGCATTTAAAAATCATAAAATGAATAAATAAAAATAGATACTGACATTTTTTTATTAAGTCACAGCAATATTGATTCAATTTGATTTACCTGGTTGACGAGCTTATTATAGTTGCCTATAGTCCCTAAATTATAAATTTATTAATTTATTAATTTTATTATTGTTAAATTAATTTAATTATTTACATTCTATATCATTCTAAACTTAACCTACTTCATTTACATATTGTGTCAAAACATCAGATTCCTCCCATTCGAAGAGCTAATTTCTCATTGCTGAATCATCGATTGCTCAAGAGAAAATTTAGGCGCCTTCAGTGCTTTCAGTGTTTATCTAAATCGGACCCTGATGCTTTTTCCCTCTCAGTGCAGTAGATTTAGTGAGAACACAGCAATTGGTCCAAGAATACTTCCTTCAACCTCATATTGGTTGAGGCACTAAATATCATATATCAACTTCACTAGTAGAAATTTGTGAATATATATACAGATATGCAGATTTATGCAGATGATATGCAGATATACAGCCTCCCTTTACCACATCCATCAATGGCCACCACAGGACCACAAGATATTATTAGGGTGGTGGACAATTACCTGCACAGTGGTAACTGTGTGTTGCACTGGCTTGAGTTATCAGGTGCTGGAGTGTTACTGAATTTTATTGGGAACAGCCAAATGTTCCTGCAAGGTGGAGAATTGTCTGATGGTCATAGTCAGTAGATGGATTGACTAATGTAAGCTGCCCCTAGGTGTAAATGTGTGTGTGCATGTGTGCCGAATATACAGTCATTGGTGTGTGCATGGTGCCCTGGGGAAAATGTACCTCTTTTTTACAATGTATTGCCAAGAAAAGAGAATTTCAAATATATTAAAAATGAAATATGGTTGTATCATGCAACAAAACAATAATCCAAAACATAAGGCAAAGTCATAAGGTGCCATGACCTTTTGAAGAGATGATATGGTGTGTGGGCATTCACGACATTAGAGATTGTATACAGTATATTACAGTCAGAAAGGGAGAACCTCAGCTTTGATTGATATTTTAACATTTAACAGATTAACAGATTTCAGCTTTTTTTGTTAATTGTGTGTAAACCCATCAACATACAAAAAAGGCAAATCAGAAAACACAACAAGAAGACCAAAAACCTGACAGCAAAACCAAAAACACAACAGCAAATCCAGAAACACAAGAACAAATGTGGAAACATGATGGCAAATTCAGAAACAGAACAGCTTTTTTAATTGTTACTATTTTGTATCGATTTTCTCTATATTTTTGTCCAGGTATGGATGGATGCAGGAACACAAATTTTCTTCTCATATGCCCTGTGCTTGGGGTGTCTAACAGCACTAGGGAGCTACAACAAGTATAACAACAACTGCTACAGGTATTACATACGATCCTCATGTTATTCACAGTGCAGTCTGTATGTATTTGGACAATTTATCTACACTGTGTGTACCATATAGCAATCACAAGCACAATTCTTTGTGAGTGTGTGTGTGTGTGTGTGTGTGTGTGTATATATATACATATATAAAACATTAATTATCTTGTTGCAGTGGCAACTGTCATTGGCATATTAGGCAGCAAATGAACAGGCAGTTCTCGAAGTTGATGTGTTGGAAGCAGGAAAAATGGGCAAGCTTAAGGATCTGAGCGACGTTGACAAGGGCCATTGTGCCAGTTGTGATGACTAGATGACTGGGTCAGAGCATCTCCAAAACGGCACGTCTTATGGGGTGTTCCTGGTATGCAGTGGTTAGTACCTACCAAAAGAGGTCCAAGGAAGAACAACTGGTGAACCGGCAACAGGGTCATGGGCGCCCAAGGCTTACTGATGCGCGTGGGGAGCAAAGGCTAGCCCGTCTAATCCGATCTCAGAGAAGAGCTACTGTCAGAGATGGTCACAAGTAATAAAATGCAAATCCAAGTCTCGAGTCTTTACCCTAGAGTCCAAGTCAATTCTTGAGTCTTTAAGTCAAGTCCTAAGTCAACAGACTCTACATGAGGAGTATATGGGAACTTTAACTGTATAGTAACCATAAAGAAAGTGTATCGCAATGATAAAGAACAGTATTGATCACAGTAAAGAGAAAGAACACAATAGATCAACAGTTGTGTGAAAGTTGCAATGATATTTTTAGAAATATTTTTATTACACTTCTTTTCATAGAAGAAAAGGCTGAAAATATTTTTAAAAAAATACCAGTTGAGACAGGAGAAGTCCTTTATTTTGATACTATACATTTTTACACACATAAAGGAAAATTAACGTCCAACATGATAATTCCTATTTGACTTGAGATCTCTTAAAACTTTTTGTCTCTAAACAAAAAAGAATAACAATGAACAATAAAACAATGAAACTCAGAAGCCCACACTGGGTTCCACTGTCAGCCAAGAACAGGAATCTGAGGCTCACCTCAAGATTAGGAAAAAAAAAATCACCTGGCCTTTTTCCAGTCTTCAGCTGTCCAGTTTGGGCGAATCAGTGCCCACGGTAGCCTCAGATTCCTGTTCTTCGCGGAGAGTAGTGGAACCTGATGTGGTCTTCTGCTGTTGTAGCTCATCCACCCCAAGGTTTGATGTGTTGTGCGTTCTGAGATGCTTTTCTGCTCACCCCGGTTGTAAAGAGTGCTTATTTGAGTTACTATAGACTTCCTGTTAGCTCAAACCAGTCTGGTCATTCTCCTCTGATCTCTCTCATCAACAAGGTGTTTGAGCCTGCAGAACAGCCAGTCATAGGATTTTTTTTTGCACCATTCTGTGTAAACTCTAGAGACTGCTGTGTGTGAAAATCCCAGGAGCTCAGCAGTTTCTGAAATACTCAAATCAGCCTATCTGGCACCAACAACCATGCCATGGTGAAAGTCACAGAGATCACACTTTTTCTTCATTCTAATGTTCTCATGTGAACATTAACTGAAGCTCTAAACCTGTATCTGCATGATTTTTTTACATTGTCCTACTGCCACAGCCACATGCATGGCTGATTAGATAACTGCATGATTGTGCAGGTGTACACGTGTTCCTAATAAAGTGGACATATCCTACATGTACAGCTGTATTTTGAATTGCAGCTTTCAGTAACAAATGTTTCCATCCTTCACAGGGACTGCTTGGCTCTGTGCTTTTTAAATAGCGGGACAAGCTTTGTGGCTGGCTTTGCCATCTTCTCCATCCTTGGTTTTATGTCATTTGAGCAGAATGTGCCGATTTCAGAAGTGGCTGAATCCGGTATGTCTCCGGGGAAGTAGCTGATTTGTCAGAAATGATGCGTTTGATGAAGCGTTTGATCAGTTTCAGGCCTTTTGCAGCATTACCTTATAAGATCTAAATTAATCTTGAATCATTTGCCTTCCACTAGAGATATAAAATGATCTAACAGTTGTGCATTTGTAAGAGTCAACTAGCATGAAACGTTTTCAATGGTTAGAGTCAGAAACAAAATTGGTAATTGTTCTTTTTTTTAAACTTAGTATAAGATTTCACAATATATATCAAAATGCCTACAAGTTTTGCATGAGACGTGGTTGAGTGTATGTTTTGATTTTGATGAGCTCCAGCACATGTGCTCGATATATGATGTAGATCTACATTAATATAACTAAAGCTTTCACTTATACCCTGCTGCATTTCAGGGCCTGGCCTTGCCTTCATCGCATATCCCCGTGCTGTATCACTGATGCCCTTCTCTCCTCTGTGGGCCTGCTGTTTCTTTATCATGATTATTTTCCTCGGACTGGACAGCCAGGTTAGCGTTTAGCTGCTTCTACTACCTAAACACCTTTAGTTCTGCCACACATCTACCTGGAATTATGCATTGCAGTGTAATTATTTGCATCTATTTGTCTTCTTGTGAGGTTATGTGTTAAATACACTATATGACTACAAGTATGTGGACACCTGACATCACAGTGATATGTGGTTCTTCCCCAAACTGTTGCCACAAAGTTGGAAGCACACAAATTATATGCTTTAGCTTTAAGAGTTCCCTTTTCTAGAAGTAAGAGACCCAAACCTGTTCCAGCATAACAATACCCCTGTGCACAAAGCGAGCTCCATGAAGACATGGTTTGCCAAGACCTCAACCCCACTGAACACCTTTGAGATGAACTGGAGCACTGTCTGAGCACCAGGCCTTTTCTCCTGACATCATCAGAGCCTTCCTTCAGTAATGCTCTTGTGGCTGGCACAAATCCCCACACCCACATTACAAAATCTACTGGAAAACCTTCCCAAAAGAGTGGAGGCTGTTATAGCAGCAAAGAAGGGACCATATTAATGCCCATGGTTTTGGAATGGGATATTCAAGAACAGACTGAGGTGTGATGCTCAGGTGTCCACATACTTTCAGCCATAAATAAAACATGACGTGGCTTGCTGTTATGTGAAAATCAATCAATGGCAGTGTGATGTGACGTGAAAAGGAGTAACTGTTACCACCATAAAGTTGATTAGTTTCTTATAACAGCATATTATGAAGTGTTTTATTCCTCTTTTACCACAGCAATTTGCCTACCTTTTTTATTTAATGAAAAAATGACACATCATAGTTTTTAACCATTTAAAGTTACATTTAATGTTGTGGAATGTCCGTGAAACAAGTTAGTTCCTATTCTCACTTAAGTTCTAGCAGCTGTAAACAGTTGTTACCACATTTCCTCTTCAGGTTAATAAGACAAAAAAAAAAAGTGAAAGACATTTGTCCTGAGCACTTTCCCATGAGAAAACAAATGAACCTCCTTCCATAAATGTTGTATAAACATCTCCTTACAGATATCTTCACCATATCAATGATTGTATGTTTTGGTTTGTTGAATAAAGTTTTTTGAATCCATTTATTATTAGAATTAGTTTATGTGGAGTTCCATACAAGTCTCTTTGAATGAGTAGAGAAAATAATTCAGATCAGAAAATTAGAACAAACTCATTAAGATAAAACTTAAATAAACCTATTTAACTATGTCTAACTATTTAGACTATTTAGACTATTTTTAAGTGTGGGGTGTCAGTTTTAATTTGTGTGGATTGATTTACATTGGGTGACAAGGTACAAACAAGATACATCCTGCAAATACTCATTTTAGAAAATTAAAATTGATAAAATGTAATGTAAAATAGTATCATGGACAACACCAAACCTACCATTCACCAACACCAAGTACTGTTTATTTGGGAATGGTGATAATGTTATTTTTGGTTCTCATGATTAAATTTTTGATCCATCATTTTCTACACAGTGGGACAATCTTTCACTTTTGTGATTACCTGAACAACCATTAGACAATACTGGACATCTGAAGCAATTGTTTTGTTTTTTATCTTTCTTGCCATAGTTTGTGTGTGTCGAGAGCCTGGTTACAGCCATAGTAGACATGTATCCCACCGTGTTTCGCCGTAAGAACCGCAGGGAACTCTTCTTGCTCGCCGTGTGCATCCTCTCCTTCCTCATGGG
The DNA here is from genome assembly GCA_022758105.1 of Pangasianodon gigas. NCBI lineage: Eukaryota > Metazoa > Chordata > Actinopteri > Siluriformes > Pangasiidae > Pangasianodon > Pangasianodon gigas. The sequence continues at coordinate 16,752,560 of CM040471.1, read as the reverse complement.
ACTCATCATGCTGATGGAAGTAAGCACTTCAGTTCTGCAATAAAAGCACAGAACATTTAGTTTGTTTAATCAGGTTGATGGTCAGAGACATTCTGATTTGTCAAGCTGTGAATTAAAAGGGAAACAGAAGCAAAGAAACAAAAAAGGGGAACATCTGCATGGACTATGGTTAGACTACTTCCCATTTAAAGCCCCCGGTCTAAGAGGGTGAATGATGTACTCTAGAATATCTGAGGAGCTTCAGGGGAGAAAATAAGTCCTGAAGGTCTTTCAGTCTTTCCAAACTGGCAACTGCATTCTCATGGACTACTTTCATAGAATGGTAGTACATTCTCAAAAAAAGGCTACTAAACTGTTTTCCTTGTTGCTGGGGTGGTACCCTTATCTTATCTTACGCTTCTTTTACCTACAAAGGTGTATATGGCGTAACTTTACTCTAAAAGATAATTATGGTCCAATTGTGTACCTTAAATCTTTTTCAAAGGTACTCTGTATCCACATTTCCAGGTGAAAGATACATATTAAAGGGTATCTATTAAATCAGCATCCCTTGAGAGTATATCTTTTTACTGGGTATGAAAAATGCCGTGTGTGTGTGTGTGTGTATATATATATATATATATATATATATATATATATATATATATATATATATATGTGTGTGTGTGTGTGTGTGTGTGTGTGTGTGTGTATATATGTATGTATGTATGTATGTATACACACATATACTGTGATTGGCTCACCAGAATTCATCTGATTATGACCCATTTGAGCAAATATCATTTTAGATTTTCATCTCTAAGCTATCTGACAAAATATAACCTACATATTTTAATCTGTGTTAAACAGGGTGGGATGTACGTCTTCCAGCTCTTTGACTACTACGCAGCCTCTGGCATGTGTCTGCTCTTCATGGCCATATTTGAGACGGTTTGCGTTGCCTGGATTTATGGTATGCTATAGCTAGAGATAATACAAGACAAAAGAAAGATAAAGAATATTCAATATTGGCCTTTTTTTGAATTTTCTGAAACTGAAACAATAAAAAAAAAAGATTTCCATGAATTTGAAATCTCATAATTATATCACGGTCATGTCTGCCAGTGCTATCTGCCTAGGCAACTTTTTTGTCCAGCATATCTTTTCTCCAGATTTGGGTGAAATGTGTAAGATGTCTGGTGTCTCTGCTTGTTGATCTATCATGATGAGGCCGCCGATCTTGTTTTCTCAGGTGCAGATCGCTTCTATGATAATATGGAGGATATGATTGGCTATCGCCCAGGCCCTCTGATTAAGTATTGCTGGATGTTTTTCACCCCAGTGACCTGCATAGTGAGACACACTTTTTTACTATAAGCCAGGTGTACGTAGGAGCCATAAAGTTACATACAGGAAATAATTAAGTAATGTATCAATCTTTTCATTATATTATTTGTTTCAGTGTCTGTTTCAGTATGTGTTTCTGTATTCTGTGTTCCCCTGGGGGTGGATGATAGATATTGCACCTGCCTTTGCTACTTCCTGAGGGCAGCCATTTTAAACAGGAAGTGAGGTGGCAATGGCAATGAGAGTGTACCTCTAAACAACCTAACTTCCTTGTTTTTAGCTTTGTGATTTCTTTATTCCAATAAAATGTCAAGATTTTCTTTACTTGTTGCGAGTAGTGTCAAATACTCTGTCCCACATGGAAGTGGCTATATTTCACTGAAAGGAAGTCATTACACCAGGGTTAAAAAGATGCAAGCATCACATTTGCTGTTTATATAATTTGGGAAAGGCTGAGGCTGATACTGATTAACTTTGGTTTACTTTCAGATTACAGATTCCTGTGAAATTATAATAATTAATAATTCAACAAATAATAATTGCTTTCATGTGCTATTGGATTGTAGTCAGTAGTCTGTCCAACTATAGAATCCACACTGAAAACCACCCAGAGTAAATGCTGCTTTTAACCAAGTGATTCTTTTTTTCTGTTTAGGGCACCTTTGCTTTTTCCCTGATCAAATATACACCTCTTAAATACAACAATGAGTATGCATATCCTTGGTGGGGTTATGCAGTAGGCTGGCTCCTGGCTTTGTCCTCCATGCTCTGTATCCCTGCGTGGATGATCTACAAAATTGGCAACACAAAAGGAACTCTAAAAGAGGTATGATGCCTCAAAATATACTAATCTGATATTGTGAGGCATGTATTATAGTAGAACCTAAAAGCAAATGCCTTCCACTTCTCTCCACTTCCTCTCTCTCTCTCTCTGTCTCTCTCTCTTTCTCCATCTCTAGCGTGTACAGATCCTTATCAGGCCGTCTTCTGATTTACCCAGAACGAAGAAGGAACAGGAGAGCTTGCTGGCTGTCTTCGCTTTGGCAGAATCGGCTTCACCTAATAAAGATGGCTCTCCCCCAGGGCATCAGATGGACACAAAGTTTTAGAACTTTATGTGACAGGACAGCCAAGAATCTGAGAGTTATTCATGAGCATATTTCACATATGCCTGCCATAAAAGTGATATAAAGAGAGAAAGAGAGGTTTTATATCAATAGACTCGCCATTCATGCTGGTGCTTGCCTTCTTTACTCAGAAGGACTGAAACAGTCTCTTACTGAGCAAAGTACTGAGGGTGCTCAGGTACTGAGCTTTATTACATTTCATACAGATTCTTATACAGACTGTATATTACTGTGCACAATATACAGATTCACATGACTGTAGAAATGCCTGTGCGTATTTAATGCCCTCAATGGCCCCTAGGCTTTTTTTTCTTACAGCAGTATGACAGTAGTAAATACTAAAATGTCTGTTATTTAGTATTCATTCATTTTTTGTGATCTGTAGCATTGTTTTAGACCTGAAAGTACTGTACACTGAGCATTATGTTGTTCATTTTCTATGTGCTTGTACCTTTGGAATCAAAATATAAGTGGGAATTTATAAGGGTGGGAAATGAAGGTCATTCGTCTTTTCAAGAACGTTATGTCGATTATAACAATAACAACAACAACAACAACAACAATAATAATAATAATAATAATAATAATAATAATAATTTTATGCAATAATTTCAAGTATAAACTTTCAACTTTCCTATAGACACAAGAGAAGGTGATGGTATATGTACTTCTTTTAATGAATATTTTAAAAGATGACATATTTGTTTTAAGCATGCAATGTAAATGAAATGAAAAGACAAAGACTGTACACTACAATATCTACCTCCAGACTTCTATATAATTCTAACTTTTTTTTTTTTAACCTGTGCATAACATCCCAGTCACCATTGCTCCAAACTGATTATATGCAACAGGTACATTTGGTCTACAGCATGTTTATATTGACTTGATAATAGTTAACAAGCTAGCCGGCTTTATATGCTCACTGGCCACGTTAATAGGAACTGTAACCCTGCTCAGTCATGCAAAATCGTGCAGATACAGGATAAGAGCTTCAGTGAATGTTCACATTAAACAGAATGGGGGGTGTTGGTGTGGAAAACAAGATGCACAGTGACAGTTCTGAGGGTGGAAACATGAGAGTGGTGATCCCCATTCTGATGTTTGAAGTGAACATTAACTGAACTGCATGAATAAGCAGCTCTACAGTTGTTCCTATTAAAGTGGCCGGTGAGTGTATATACACCAGATATATCATATATAGGGCTTACAGGCTAATAGGTGAACACTAGTAATATGTTTGAAACTTGAGGCTGTTCACCATATTTTTGAGACCCTTTGCACACACTTTTTGAAAGTTGTGCCATTAAGATAAGATAAACTTTATTGCTCCCACAGTGGGGAAATTCACTTATCACAGCAGATCACAGACAGTTAAAGTGCAGGAAGAAAGAAAAGGAAGGAAGAAAGAAAAGTTAAAACTATAACTATATATGCACTCTTAGGAATAATAAAAGAAATAAAATTATATAAAATTATATAAAATTTCTAAAAATATTGCACAGATGAATATCACAGTAATGCAGTGTTGTAAGAAATAAAATTATATAAAATTATAATTATAAGGGGCCCAATACAGACTAATGACCAAATGATGTACACTAGTGGGTTCAGAATCCCCATAATGTGCCTTGGTGTTTGTTGGGAATGGGAAGTAGGGCATGACAGACACAGGGAGGAACTAAAAGTGAATCCCAGTCCAGTTTTAGGCATTGGTAATCAAGAGTCGACTCCAAAGTCAATTCCAAAGCTTTTGAATCAAATATCGATTCCCAAAAGAATCAAAACTTTGGATTCGATTCCACACAGTGAAACTGATCAAACAAAAAACAAATAATATTTATGTAATAAATGTAATAATGTAATAACTTAGTAATATTTATTACAAAAAAATCTTACGATTAAACATCACAGATGTTAAAGCATTTTAAGGCTACTTACTCAAACGTCTAATACAGGCTCTCTGAATTACATTGCTAACTAAAATTATTAAAAGAAATTAGGTGAGAAATGATCGTGTGGAATCGACTCTTTGAGTCAACGATTCGAACAGGAGTCGACTCCAGAGCTTGTGGAATCGAACAGCCTGGTTAACGCAGTGTTCTGTGCGTCAGCGCATAGACCTGAAGCCCACCAATCAGAAGCGCGCTTCTGGTCACAGACCCGATGTGGGCGCTTATTGGCTAAAATGTGCCTCTTCGTTCACCTTGACGTAAGACAGTGACGCTGCCCCTGTCCCACAATGCAGCGGGGCGAGGGTCTAAGGAAAGATGGCGGAGGGAGGAGCAGCTGATCTGGATACTCAGAGAGGAGAGGTCGCAACGCTGCTCAAAACTCAGCTCCGGAAAGGAGACACTTGGTGAGAGTTTAACAGCACGCTTCACTAGGAGTGGTGTAGCCTCCGGCGGCTGGAGTCGCGCCATGACAAGCCCGACATTAGCGGAAAAATAAGAGGAACGGCCCGTGTTGACAGCTAGCTAACGGTGCAGTTAGCTTAGCCGGCCTGAGCGTTCGTTAGCACAAATATCGAGGTTTTTTCCCTCCTGTATGTACTGTTTACTTAACTCCTATTCACCAAACATAATTAGAGTCCTTGTGTGTTTATTTTTAAAAAATACGTACCAGACACTTTAAATGGTCAGTGTAGAAAAGACGTTAGCGGTTGCTAGCTCGCTAGCGTTAGCTTCGTCTCTCATAGCCAGCCAGGGCGGAGACGAGAGACTGGCACCTGTCATCTGAATCTCTCACACAAATCCTCTCTCCCTGTCAGTCAGTCAACATTAGCTGTACTGGAGCTCTCATTACTATCTCGTATACACGTATCGTGGTTTTATCTGAAGCGAACAAGCAAGGTTTGGGCTCTGACACACCTGACTCATCAGCTGTTCAACAAGAGCTGCATGAGGTGTTAAAGCAGAGAGACACGTTCACATGTGTGGTGATGAGCTGCTTCAGGACCAGGGCTGGCACAAGGGATGGTTCTGCATGCGCCTGAATATGTTTCATGAACTGGAAGCTTCAGTGTAACTGTAGAATTACAGCAACATCTCAAGTCAAGGACTATATTGATCTGTCTGATATTGGTCGTTTTTGATGGAGCTTATATTAAGAGCTCATATCATATCACACCACAGCACTGTAGCAGAGTTCTCACTGATCATAAAAGCCTTCTCAGAAATGTGTGTTCTCTTAGATTTTTCATTTATATCAGAATGCACCGTGTGATCATTGTTAATGTTCATGTGATGAGCTGCTTTAGGACCAGGACTGGGATTAGTCTTGTGTTCATGTATTTACCTGCAGGTATATTTCACTGAGTGGTTAATCTGCAATGTAGAATTACAGCAACAGCCCATTTGGTATTTGGTTTACTAAATTAACACATTTAAGCATAAAACTTAGACTACCTTTCTTGTTTTGATAGATCTTATATTCCAGTATATTAAGAGATCATATCACAGGCTATAGCGCAGTTCTTAAAGATCTTAAAAGCCTTCACTGAATGAAGTGTGTCGTCATGATCACGTCCATTTTTTCTGCATGTGGAGATTTAACCATGCAAATGTAACCTTTCTTTCTTTTTTTTTTTTTTTAAAACAGGTACTTAATAGACAGTCACTGGTTCAAACAGTGGAAGAAATATGTGGGCTTTGACAGTTGGGATAAGTACCAGATGGGAGATCAGAATGTCTACCCTGGACCAGTGGACAACTCGGGTCTCCTTAAAGGTCAGCCACAGCTTCTGTTTTCCTTTTAACAGAGCTAAAACTGTTTTTTTTTTAATTTATATTGAAAACGTATAATATCCTGCCTCAAATGTGAGAGTGTTGAGTTATTTATAAGTTAACAATAAAATCATGTATGTTATATGCTTATATATTACTCTCATGACTCTTATGCAGCTAGGTAGTTGATTAAAATGTACGCTCTTAGCCAGATGATTGATCAGCGCTTGACTCTGGACTGTTTTAGATGGGGATGTTCTTGCCATTAAGGAGCACCTTATCGATGAATTGGACTACATCCTTGTGCCTACTGAGGGCTGGAATAAGTTAGTGAGCTGGTATGGGCTGACTGAAGGCCAGGAACCAATCGCCCGAAAGGTATGTATTTATCAGTCTGCGTATGCGTACATGTGTGTGTCACAAAGTTTATATGAAATGCACTGTATGCTTCTGCCAGTCAGTCCGGTTTAGTTCAGAGTTGAGTGGATTGCTTTGGGTGTGTTTACCGAGGACGTTTGTTCAGAGTGAAGGCTGGCAGGGTTTGTGGTGTGGTATATTTCCGTAGTGCTCCACGGACCCATTTCCATTCGTCTCAGTTGTCAGTGTACGTTTCTTTAGAGAGTGTGAAATAAATTGAGAAGTTGCTTCAGTGTTACAGGACATGCAGCATTTAATCTGTTGATTTGTGGCTGTATTAAGAGATACATCTGTCAGATCCTAAAGCGATTGTTTTATTTTATTAAGGAAATGTGTTTTTGACTTTACATGAAGTCATGTAATAAAACATGTAATTAAAGTACTCGTAAAACTTTTCCGTCTTTCTACGTTACCTCTGCAATTATTACTGCCTCACTTCCGTTATAATAGACGGCCATGCTGATTATTCAAATTTACCCAGTCATGGCATCATGGCTGCTTCTGGAGTTTCTCTTTAGCCTGATCGTTCCTCCCCTTTTCGCCATGTATGTCGCAGGGGTATCGAGTAGCCAGTGCGTTTCTATTTTAAGAGGGACTCTGGATGACTGAAACGCTACATGGAGAGATCTGCTAGGCACAACATGCAAGAGGTTCATTCTTTTTCTTCAGTTTCGGGGGCTTCTCGCTCTGCATGGAGGCCGATTGGGATTTAGCGTTTTGGCCGGTGCTCGATGTGGCCTAGAGGCAGATTCTAGGCACCTGCATTTGCGTGTCCTTGTTTGGAAAGAGGAGGAATGCTGGCTGAGGTCAGAGAGAGACAGGGAGTGAGTGAGTGTGTGCTAGAGCAAGAGCAAGTATCACAGACATGACTAGAGTCGAATCGTTTTGCTCACTTGAGAGTTGTAGGAGTCACAGTGTTAATTTATACACTTTGGCTGTGTTGAGGATAGTAAGTGCGAACCAAGAACGTGAGGCAGTTTATTCTTATAGTGTGTTGGTTCACTGGTGGAGGCATGCTGTGAAATAAATAGTAGGGGACCCTTCAGCTGTCTCTGTGCTTGGTTGCTAAATTAAGCGTCCATCATTTGTGTGTTTCAGTACAGTGCTTGCTGTTATAGAGCAATGACTTCACACATACTGCTTTTTTTGGCTGGGATTGCTTATTTGCAATAAATTTCTACAGTGGGGCATTAATGACTAAACAGTTCTAAACAGTTTGCTAATTTCCCCGTCGGCATCTTGGCTTTGCTCTCTGTAGGTGGTTGAGCAGGGTATGTTTGTGAAGCACTGCAAAGTGGAGGTCTACCTCACCGAGTTAAAGCTATGTGAAGACAGCAACATGGACAATGTCATCACTAGACGCTTTAGTAAAGCGGACACAATAGGTAAGTTTGTGTGATTTGGTGACTATATGGTGACTTAAAACCAATCCAAACTGATAAGTCACTGCCAAGTCGCTGCCACTCTCATTCATTTTATCTCATGATTTCTTTTTCATGCAAGTGAATGGTTTTGTTTTTTTCCACCCATAATTAATTTCATCCACACTAATGAGTGCCACTTTTGCTGACCCTGTCTTTCTTTAGCTCAGATAACAATGTGTGTTCAGAAAAGAATCCCCCCCCTCCACTCCCACCCCAAAATGTTGCTTATGTAAATTGTCTGTCAGAATGAAACGATGAAGAATCAGACTGTGGAATGAATGCTTTCCACACTGTAGATTGAAAGGGAATTAATGAAAACTGCAGGCTGAAAATTATTTCATAACTTGAAATTGATTTTAGTTCAGAAACACTTTAGTAGCAGTGTTACAGTAATAGCTACTTGTTGTAAATGTTATTATGATTAATGTGAAAACTGTGATAGAAATGTGAATCACTGTATGGTGCCCATATTTTGCTATGATGTGTCCTTGTGTTTTGTTTTTTGTCTTTTGTTAATTTGGTCCCCCCATACTGTTTTGCATTGTATTGTATTATTCAAGGCTCACCTTTGAGTAGTATCATCAGTTTTCTTCATGATAAACAGATTCTAGTGTAAAAAGTTTGCTTTGACCTTTCAACAACCTGGACTAGACACACTACATAACCTGCCTGAATTCCTAATAAGAGACTTGTCCCTCGCAGACACTATTGAAAAGGAGATGCGCAAACTATTCAGCATTCCTGATGAAAAGGAGACCAGGTTGTGGAACAAATACATGAGCAACACCTTTGAGCCTTTGAACAAACCAGACAGCACCATTCAGGACGCTGGACTCTACCAGGGGCAGGTAGGAAAATACTACACAATGTAAAAACAGTGATGCACAAGTAGCACGCCATCTTTTTCTCTCAAGTACAGTGTGGGTTAGTTTTCATTCACTGAAACCATACGGTGCTAAACAAACTTTGCATTGTTCGTGATGTAGATTTTGATTGTGGTTTGCTTATCATTAATTTGTGCCGTAAAGTGACTTTGAAAAATTTCTGTAATGCTGAGACATTAAGTGTGTTTGGCACTGGCACTCTTTCAGCTAGGGGTGTTGCAGGTACGTTATCATTTCTATTACAGATAATTCGTAGATGTCCAACATAATCTAAGATAATATAATAATAGACAGATTAAATATATGTTGTTATTTAACATAGAAAAATCTCTGATATGATGAAGCTTTCTTTAAGATGTTTAACATTCATGGAAGGAGTCTCCAGTGTCAGTGATTTGTAACAGTCAGATGTAAAGCTGTAACTTTTCGCCAAAGGATGACAGTGTTTTGTAGTTTCCTGGTAACAAGCTGCAATTTTTTTTCTTATTAACTTCAAGAGAAAGTGACGGAGCGACTGTTTATAGCTCTCGTTACTATAAATGGATAAAAAATGTATAACATTCTTTAATAAAACAATTTTTAATTATCGACAAATTGCTGTGTTATAAAAGGAATACAACACTCTGAGACATCCTGTTATAGGAAAATAATCAACTTTGGGGTGGTAATACCCCTCAGCTTCACATCACACCACCCTCCTATTGATTATTTTCCTGTAACAGCATGCACTGTCATGTTTTTTTTCTTACATGATGGATTTTGATGAGCTGCTTGTAGTTTGTATGTCACCCTCACTGTTTGCATAAACAGGTTTCCACTTTGGTGTTGTTTCAGCCCGACTTTTTAACACGTTATAAAAGGTCCACAATAGTGTTTTGAGATGTTTCTGGACTGACTGGTAAAAGGACAGCCGGTTATGTAAAGGACAATGCCGGTAAGCACCAGGGGGTGTGTGTTCTAGCTGTTCAGCTGCAGTTTACACTTCTGCATAGCCAGTTAGCATACTTCAAATAGATGACTTTACATGAAGTCAATAGATGTCAAACTTCCTTTTAGGTAACAGGCCACATTATACATAGGCCAATGTCAGGTGGGCTGGATTAAAAAAAATCAGTTTAGTGACCAATGACACATCAGCATGTCCTTGTAAATGTGTTCATGTGTATCTGAAAGTTACATTCTGAATGCATGTACAGGCTGAACATATATCACCATATATCACCTACAGAACACATGAACACACTGCAACTCAATTCAAAAGAATACAAATTTTCCAAATTATGGTTTTATCAGTGTCTTGCATAAGAATTTGACATTTTATAGTGTTACAACCAGGAACTGAAATGGACTTCATTGGGATAATACTGTATATTAAATGGACCCAACTGAGATTTATATGTAAAATGTATGAAGAATTAGATGATGTTTGCTCATCATGTTTTTTCAATACACTGAAGGTCTTTTCACACTTCGCTTAACCCCGGGTTATCGTTGTTCTAAACCCTGCTTTTAACCCTGGGTAGAGGAACGTTTCACACTTGTAATTTAGAAGCGGAGTTAGCACCGCTCTGTACGCGGAGTTATGAAACCCTGCTTCGAAACAGTGTTAGAACCGCTTTTGCGGTGCTAATCCAGCATTGTGGTGCCAAACGTGTACAGTATGAAACGATGCGGTGTTAATTTTACGGCTAGATGCTTATTAACAGACACCCAATCAGAAATTGAACAGCATGTGCCTCATATCACGTGCTTTGTACAATCAAAGAAAACCCATGCTGTATTTATCCAGTCATGGTTGTTAACACTGCAAATATGCAGATAAGAACGTTAACCCAGGGTTTAGGACTGTACAGTATGACATGTCAGATTATGAATACCCAGGATTAATTGTGGGTAAAGTATGATCAGTGTGAAATGTGAAACAAGATAACCCAGGATTCCGCTTACCCAGGGTTTAGAATGACCCAGGGTTAACTGTTTCAAGTGTGAAAAGCCCTTGAGTGTATTGCTTTATTTTGCCCCCTAGTGTAATATAACAGAGACTAGCTCTTTTTTCGATTCAGTTCATTTACAGGCCACAAGACAATTTTAACTTTGGAACACAGTTTTTAAATTATTTGGTGGACTGGATCAGGACATTTATCAGGCTGGTATGTTACAGGGTTATGTTTGAGATCCCTGAGTTAAGGGGAAATGCAATCAGCAGATCACAACTATTTTTTTTAAATATTGAAGCTAATTTGAAAACCATGCTTCAGCTGACTTATGTGTGACTGAATTGACCTCTCTCTTGCAGGTTCTTGTTATAGAGCAGAAGAACGAGGACGGAACTTGGCCTCGAGGTTCCTCTACGCCGAAGTAAGTGATTCGCGTATTGTTCTCCACTGCTTTTTACCATCACAGGTCAACAGTAGAAGTGTCTAAATGTGTTTGTCTCTCACTCATGTTCTGTGTGGGTGTTTATTTAGTGGCACTGAGGTCCCAATCATACTACTAGCTCTATATCATGAATTCACTAATTCCCAATATGTTTATTGTTTTAAGATTAGAAGATGCTTAAAAACCTTCTTAGAGCCCTGAGATCACTTATAGCTAGTTTAGTTATCCTGCTACTCATTCTTTCATTTCTTTCTTTCTTACTGTTTGTCATGTTGTGCATAACTGCTACGCTCTGTTTATACTTTGCTTGAGTTGCTTTCATAACCCATTTTATTATTTAAAAAAAAAAAAAAAAGAAGAAGAACAGCTGTAAAAGGCTGTAAAGGCTTTGCTTTAATTTTTTCTAACTCATGATATTCTTTATCTTTTGAAGGTCATCTGGTGCTTCCAATCTCTCTGCTTTACCAAAGATCTCCCCTTCATCTCTCACAAACAATCATAACAGCAGCTTCAGCAGCAGGAAGTAAGCGCCAAATTGGGCGTGGTTCAGTGGGAGGGGTTTATGGGAGGGTGGGGTTAATATAGTTGACAACATAACCAAAGACAGCATGGGTTTGTGTGTGTTTGTGCTCTTCAGAGCCAGCCAAGTACGCTCAAATAGCCTCCTTTCCCTCGTCCTCCGCCATTCAGCAACGAAAGATTTCTGCATCGATAGCAAAATTCTAGTGAAATCTTTATAGCAAGGCTGTTGTCTTCAGTCTTAGCCATTTCGCTGGCTGAGTGCACAAGGGAAAGGAGGGCGGGAACAGTTTGGAGTAATGGGACAGAGCTTCTGTGTATTCTTTTGGCCAGTTTGGAGTGTCTGTGTGTGTGCTGTTTTCCTCTGCAGTGTATCACTGCATAATCCATTTGTAAGCATTTGTAAGTGGAGGTTATTCCTACTGCCTTACTGTAGCACACTAGGGATACTTATAGTGACACTGGATCTACGGGCTCTCAAGATCAGTCTGGCTTTCTTCTGGAGACAAATCTATGAGAAAATAGGGATCTGTGTTCTCTGGTTGGGAGATAAATAGATCATCAGATAGATCACTTTATTAATCCCGGAGGGAAATTCACACATAGATAGGTAGTCTGTCTAAATGGTAAAAGAAAGACATTTATTCAGTTTTGCCATGGAGTATAAATAATATATAAGGCTAATATAACATAATTAATAATATAAGGCTGTATATATAAGGTACTATAAGGCTGCTTTTAGACTAGTCTTTCTTTTTTCAGACAAGGCAGGCAGAACACCAGGAAGGAAAAATGGTTAGGCTAAATATTAGGAAATCTTTGCTATTCTACGTTCACACTAGTAAGAGATAGCTCGCTTGCAGTTTGTCTGGTGTGGGTGTATCAGTTGTAGTGTAGTTTTAGTTGGTATGTATAGCTTGTAAAGTTATTTAAACACAAATTACATAATGCACTGATCAGCGTGAAAATCGGTTGTTACTTGCTAAGCTTTGTGGTAGCTTTGTTCGCAGATTAGTAAAGCAAGCTAACTGTACTAGTTTCAAACACTCTCCAGAGACACCAACGATCTCTGCTACTTCCTTTCAAACCTTTTTTTTCCCTTAACGTCTCTATGTTGCTCTGTCATTATATTGCTTGTTGCCGTTGGTGAGATCATGGCTCCAATAGCGACATGTATATGGAGAATGCTTATTGTTATGGGGCTTATTGCGTGAGCTGCTTTTTTGTTGTTTGTTAGTGTAATGAAGGTCTAATTTAAAAGATGCCCTGGACCCAAAAAAAGAAGATGGTACTTAACTTTACCTTTCAGACTTTAAATGCTTGTCTCAGGTACTACCTTTAATTTTACGTATTTTGTATCTCTAGTTAAAGGTCTGAGAAGCTGTAGAGTACCTTTAAAACATTTTAAGGTACATAATTGGAGCTTAAGGACCACTTTTGTGACTCTGAGGATTCATTTACATTGGTTATACTTTTTCTGAAAGCCTTGTGGAAACTGTTGAGATATCATTTAGTGTATATGAGAGATGATTCAGTTTTATAGCATGTATGCTTATTGTGAGGTGCTTATTTATTTAAAGAAAGGCTATTACCTTAGATGACAGAATGAAATGCTGACATTTAAAAAATTTGTGAGAATCAGCACATTGGTGAAATGAGGATTTTATATGATCAGCACACACACTGACCCTCCGAGCTGTGCTTAAGAGAGCACAGGTTTAGATTTAGCTTGTAGTGTCCACTAGTTCACTAGTTTGTGTGTGTTTGCCACTCTCTTACTCTGCTGCATGCTGTCACAAAACCTCGGGAAGAGATAACATCCATATCCACATCTAAACACTGCTGGAGTGCTCTTTTTCACCGTTTCACCATTTTGCATGCGATTGAGAAAGCCACTTTATATATCACCACTCTTGAGTTGCTGTCTGTATGATTGCTTTGTAAAAATGTTCTTCTTGTAATTCCTGTTTGTTGACTGTTTTGAGGGTGCAGTGATAGTCTCGTGGTGCTACAGTGCATTAGCAACTTGTGCATTTTGGAAATTGTGTGTGGTGAGGAGGGTTGGTGCAGAAAATTGGGTTATCAGTGTAAATAAGGCAGCGCAAGATGAGGCGTTAAGATTTTTGTGAAGTATGTGTTACGAACCCAGAGGAGCACACATCACCTCAGTGCAAAAAAAAAAAAAAAAAAGAATTACAGTGTGTGTTAAGATAATGGCACTGCATTATTGTTGATGCATGAATACTACCAGACTGGTGTTCTTTATGATATTTCAGCAACCTGTACTGGAACCCAGGTGACTGTCTTTAAATGAAGACCCACCTTTTCCCTAAACACTTTTCCGACAGGATACAGTTGACCAGTTGTGGGTTCCTTGCTCAAGGCTCCACCAGTGTCAGTTTGGTGGTGCGAACTCATTCAAACTCATGATCTTCTGGTCAGTAGCCCTAATCCTTAACCACTGAGCCACCACGTGTCCACTTAAGCATTTAACTTGGGGTTGCATTGACTAGTGAGTGCTGTGGGGAGCTGTCGGCTAGTCAGGATAGTGGAAAAAACAGTAGTGAGGAAAGGAGCTAAATTTACATTCTTAGTCTGAAAAGAATTGAAGTCAATTTTATACTAAACTGCACATTGCATAAGAGTACACTGGGGAAGTCATTTTTTTCCCTTCTGTTTTAATGGAACGTACTCACTTTCATTTCACTTTATTTGAACTGTAGAGGCGTGTACAGGACTTTTTTTGTTTTTAAATCCGATTACTACCTGACTAATTCTGACCAATCCTAATGACCATGAGCAGAATAAAGCAGTTAGTAAGTATGAATGTGTGAATGAATGAATGAATGAATGGGTAAATCCTAATTTATACCAGCACTGTGCCGCATCCAAATATGCTCCCTATCATAAGCAGCGTGGTCTTTCTTTGTCTCACAAACTTCATATCTGATCGCCCGAATGCCATGAGAGTAAAAAAAAACATCCTGTTTCGTCTAATGGTTTGAAGTAGTGTAATATGATACTCAAAGAAGGACTGAAACTGGAAGTGTGATTTGTAGCCTGTGTGTGGCTGTTAACTGAAGCACATTATATTTCACCGTAATAATAAAACAAACCAGCAAAAAAAAAAAAAAAAGCTAAAACTACTGATGTGCTAAATCAGTGTTTGCTTTAAATATGGCAGAGAATTCATGTCCAATTAGTGAAAATTAATTCATTAATTCATCCCCTAGCACTTAAGCATGCACTAAATCTACAAAAAAAAAACACCCTACACTTCTACATGTACTCTCATACTAGCTGTTATAATATAGTTTTAGACTTTGGGCTAGTTGTGCTAGTGTTAATCGCTACGAAGCACTTCTGTAAGTTGCTTTATTTAAATCCCATCTTCTTTTTGTACAGAGGTGCTTTTGCTGTTGTCTATTATTGGATGCTACACATTTGTTTACTTTTTAAAATTTTTTTCAAGCTATTTTGCTTGGGTATAATAGATTTCTATAAATTTGCTTATATCAGGCTTGGATATTGTACCCCAGGTCTAGGCACAACACCTAGACAAGTGTGAAGGAGCAGAAAATAGTGCACTAGTTGTACTGTGTTTACATATCGATAAATCAGTTCAAGGCTACACCTATGCTTTAGGGTGTTTTCACTCTACTCATTTCTCATAGAATTAGGGGGAAAATTTTTCCACAAATCATACCGATATTGCGTTTATACACTACCCATTGGCAATAACAGTGAAATGTATGCAGTACAGATGCTAAACAAGGTAGAGAATGATAATGTGAATAATTTATTTCTGACCTTATAGGCCGATTACAACTTGTCCCAGTTTTTTTTAGATGATGTTACTATGTTTACATAATCATATTACAGTGTATGAATATAAAAACAATAAAGCTCATAAAGAAACAATGTTGTATTCACATTTATTGTTTGTAGACTATTTGGTAAATCTTAAAGTGTTAGTATTGGAGAAATATGAAAAAAAAAATATGGCTCAGCGATTAAAGCTTTTTAAATGCTGATAGGAAAGTTGAGAAAGTTGGGTGTTGCCTAGCCTCAGCTGCTGGGCCCTTAAGCATGGCCCTTAATGGAAAATATCCACCAAATGTCTAAATAATTAAAAAAATGTTGAGAAAAAAAGCCGTACAGTTGGAGAGGGGTATACTGCCTTTCCTTTATGGGAAAATGTAGTAAAACCTACTGCAATTTTAACTTGTTAACTTTGTTTAACTTGTTCTTCTTCACCCTCCCCACTCCCACCGAAAAAAAGCATAATACTGTGATAACTGTACTACAACAATTCATAACACTGACAGCCTTAATGTCTGAAATTGCTCCTCTACTGACCTGAAGTTGACCGCACCAGTATCCAACACCAACCCTTACATTTCAAACAGGAACATGTCGCTGTGCATTCTGGTACTTTAGTGTGAGCCTAGTGTGCATCCGTTGTACACTGGATTTGCAGTGCACTATCCAGGGAACATGACTTGTCTACTGAGAATTCGGACAACCTGAAAATGGCTGCACCCCAAATAGTGCACTATGTGGTGAACAGGGATTGAATTAAGACACGGCATGTGTCTCCTCTGCTGTGTATCCTTCTCAGCACTGCCTCGTTATGCAACATCTTGTTTAGCAAATCTGTTTAAAATGTGTGTTAATTATTCAGCACACCCTCCTGTTTATATTCATCTTTACCCAACCCTTTTGCCCCAAGCATGCATGGAGTGTGTATGGAGGAAAAATAGCAAGTGTTACTTGGTTGGATTCTCCTTCATGTCCTTGTAGCAGTGACTACGTAGGCAGAATATTACAGCCTGTAATTGTTAGAATAGAATTGTTTTGTGTGCTGAATTGCAGGTGTTGTGCCAATCTTAGTTGGCACCATTTGTGCTAAAGTAGCATCTAATAAATAATTAACCATGCATCTACTGGTGATGCGGAACTGTAGGTAACATTTATTTTTCTCTTCTTTCGCTTAGTTTTTTTTTTATTTTCTGCTTTTTTTTTGTTCTTTATCTTACACCCATTGCTCTGTTTTTTCCCCCTCTTTGATTCTCTCCATCTTTGTCTGTCTTTGTGTGCTTTTTACCTCTGCATACTCTGCAGTCTTTATGACCTTCACACCGTGTTTTTCGTGCACTATCCAGTGCAGTGTTTAGGCTAGTGTGCTCAATTACAGGCATCTCATCTCTGTATATTGGATTGTAGCGCTCCACAGAAATGCTTAGTCACACAACAAGAGTGCCGTACCAAGTCTCATCCGGAGTGCTTAGCACCTGGATTGCTTAGCATACCGCAACCTCAGCTAGCTCTCTCTCTCTGTCTCTCTCTTTCTCTTTCTCGCTCTCTTTTGCTCTTTCTCTTTCTCCCCCTCCCCCCCCAGCTGATCATCCCGCCGGCTACTGAAGCTGCCTTACTAGCTTTCTGCTGCTGCTGTTCTATAAATATCTACCCCCCCACCCCCCAACCATCTCTCTTCCTCCCCCTTCTCTTCACGCTCTCTTTCTCCATCTCTCCTGTTTGGAGCGGGAGGGACAGGACAAGCTCGGATGACACTCCTGGCCTGCAGAGCTCCCCTGCCTCAGCAGTAACTGGGAGCTGTTCTCTCCTTCCTCTCCTCTCTCTCCCTCTCTCTCTCTTCGTTTCTCTGTCTCTCTGCATGTTTGTGGGGGCATGGCGGCCGAGGGGAGATGCTCCTATGCTGCTGGTGGTGCCTGAGGCCGGAGAGGCTCGAGAGAGTGCTGAGCGGCGACACCACACAGCCAGATCAATGGGACCGAGGCGTGCACTGCACCCAGAGGTCTGCTGCAAAGCCATGTGCTTTCACTGGGGCCTTGGCGGGGAGGACGTGTGCGACTTGGAGCGCTGATTGTAGTCACTGAGCATGCTGGATTTCATGTTTGAGCTTATGTTTGCGTGCACTGGAGGGCAATTTGGACTGTAGGACGTTTAGGCATTTAGGAGGATAGGCTTTTGAAGTAAGAGGATTATTTGTTTATGGGAGCAGGAAACTCAAGTCAGCGGTTTATTTGTGATGTGATGCAGCTTCTTTTTGGACCATGCACTCAGATTCTTGCTTCCTCTAATTATATATTTTTTTCTTGTATTCCCCCATCTGTCTCTCCGTCTCTCTCGGCACTTATTTCACTGCAGTGTGAAAAACTCTAGCTACAGCCTTTCATCCTACCCTCCTTATAGCACCTACGAGTACTCGGACCAGAGTAGGCACAGTGAGAAAGAAGGCCTGTGTGGCCTCTCCAACCTGGGCAATACCTGCTTCATGAACTCTGCTACACAGGTAGGACATGGATTCAGCTCCTTAACTCATTTACTACTTTCTCAGGACCAGATTGTGTTTTTTCTTTGTCACTGCTGTGATACCATCAAGGGTGCATATTTATAGCTTTAATATGTTTCTTTTACCAGGGAAGATGCATGTGATTTATCTATAATTAGCTTTTAGAGTAATATTTAAAGGTACATTAGTGGTCCTTAACGTCCAATTATGCAGCTGAAGTTACTTTTAAAGGTACACTATGTTCACGTTTCCATTTGAAAGATAAATACTAAAGGTACAAAATATGCACCCGTGATGGTACCACCCTAGCGTTAGGGTGGTACCACCCTAGTATTATACATGTTGTGGGGAGATACACTGGAATTATTGAGTGTGTTTACATGTAAGATAATTTTGTAATCTGCAAGAGTTTATATTTAAGCAATAAATTGATCAGTTTATTTTCACTGAATTTAGTTCAGTGAATTTAGTGCATTTAGTTCAGTCTGTTAGTTTAGCCTTCTCACTTCTGTTTGTGCACGTGCACAGATGTAGAAAGACGAAATATAAGACATTGACAGTATGCATACACTAAATTTTCATTGGGCTAAAATGTGTCTGGTATAAAATAGAAAAATGTTGTTTTCATGAACACTTGAATAATCTGCTAGCTGCTGAAATCAGATCAGGATCTGACAATCAGATAATGAATATATTATTAATGTGCATAATGTGTGTTTTACTGTATATTTATAAATTAATTGATTCATTTTGTGTCTCTCCTAAAGAGGCCAATGAATGTAAAGTCTAACTGAAAACCTCAGTTAAGTATTAGAAGATGGACAGCAGTTTTTAAAGAATAGTGAAAAACCTAGGGATGCTGTAATGTTTCCTCAGCAGGCAGCAATTTGTGGTTTCAGCAAAAAGTGCCACTGCAGGAACCTGCAGGATGAACATTGAGGCTTTGTAGTGCTGAGTGTTGTGATGACACTTGCAGCAGTCAGTGTGCTTGGGCATTTTGCGACTGAGTTTTTACTTCACTCTTGCAGTCTGGATCTTTCTCACTCTACCTTGTGTTTGTGTTCTGTAGTGTTTGAGTAATATTCCTCCGCTCACTGAGTACTTCCTGAAGGACAAATATCAGGATGAACTGAATGAGGACAACCCTTTAGGAATGAAAGGAGAGATCGCTAAGGCTTACGCTGAGCTCATCAAACAGCTCTGGTCTGGCAAATACAGCTACGTCACTCCTAGACCTTTCAAGGTAAGTGGCAGATATTTGAGAACAGAACAAACAAAGGTTAATGGTAGTAACTGCATAGAAATTTACCATGGTATCTCAATATTAAGTTTTTTTGTGGAAAAGATGCAGTATAGCTTGAGACACTGTTTTGTCTCTAATTTTTCTTTTCACTTCTTTTCTTTTTCGTTATTTAAAGATATATTTACAATTGATATGATATTGATTTATGAATTGATTATGATATGATAATTATCGTTACCATGACATCCTAATCTTACATGTATGAGACCTCGTCAGAATGTTACTCTAAACAAAATTAGTTTACAGGTAAAAGTTGGCAGTAAAAAAAAAAAAAAAAAAAAAAAAAAAAAAAAGTTGGATTTTGTTTTGTGTAAAATAAGCATTTGCAGAGGTTTAGTGGTTCTTAAAGCAACTAAAGTGTTCTGTATGTGTGTTTAGACCCAAGTAGGGCGCTTTGCCCCTCAGTTCTCAGGCTATCAGCAGCAGGATTCCCACGAACTGCTGGCCTTCCTTCTCGACGGCTTGCACGAGGACTTGAACCGCATCAGGAAGAAGCCCTACATCCAGCTCAAAGATGCTGACGGAAGGCCAGACAAGGTACCTCGCACAGCCTGCCTGTTCCTGTGTGATAAATTCTTCTCAGAATTATGATTTTCACTGCAAATAACTGCACAAGTCTTTAAAACTAATTACCTAAGTGTTGTATATAGTATGTGTGTCAGACAAACACATGCACACAGTGTTGGATATGCTCTCCAGTTCTGAAGATGTAATCAGTAATAAAAGTAAAATAAACCTTCAATAAAACTACATAAACAAATACAGAGAACAAATATACCTGATTTATGCAGCAAAAAAAAAACAAACAAAAAAACCATCAGTCCTGAATATGTTTCTTATAGTTCCTATATTTCAGACTTTTCCACTCACAGGCTTCTGTTCGCTTTATTTTAAATCTCACTCTCTCTCCTGATTGGCTGCCGTGGTCTTTTGTGTGTAGCTGGGCACGAAGACGTTTGATGGCAGGATGACATTCAATGTATCTGGCACAGGATGTATGCGTACAAATTTGCCGCCAGTTTTGCCCAGACACTTCTGATACAGTGCTGACTGTGAACTATTATTTCATTATAGTCAAAGTGGCAGCAGCTTAGTAACATCATATTATAGAGTATTTTTTCCCTGACTCAACCCATGTTTTTTTTAAATTTATAACAGAAAAATCCTTTGCACTTTAACTTTAAAAGAGTGTGAATAATTCACATCAAAATGTACTCAAATAATCCATTAAATTACTAACTATTACCAGGCCTTTAATTTTTTCCTTCTTGAAATACAAGCACTTGATTTTTACAAATATAAGTAATTCAGAATATACATGTAGTCCATTACTGCCAAACATAGTGCTGAAACTATGAACATATAATAGATTTTTTTCTTTTATAGCACTTTTTACAATACAGTGCCTTGATGGGTTATATAATGTGCCAAATGGTAACTGTTATGGTTTCACTTCTCAGGTAGTAGCTGAAGAGGCCTGGGAGAACCACATCAAGAGGAATGACTCCATCATCGTGGATATTTTTCATGGCCTCTTTAAGTCTACATTGGTCTGCCCTGTGTGTTCAAAGGTCTCTGTGACTTTTGATCCATTCTGTTACCTTACACTTCCTCTGCCCATGAAGAAGGAGCGTACGCTGGAGGTCTATTTGGTGCGGCTGGACCCTCTCACCAAACCCACACAGGTAAATGATAGTGCTTTTCCACCAGAAGGTGCCACATGGCTCAGCTCTGCAAATTACACCAGGACATACAGATGGAGAAGAGCAGACCATTGCTTGGTCATACGAACTAATTTATTATAATTTGCAACAGCTTGATTTTACATCTCCTACCTGCGATCCATGTAAAATTTACCATCTGGGTAGGGCAAATGCCAAATGGCTTCCTATCGTTTGCATCCTGCATAGGGTAATAATGGAGCTGTGGTAGGTAATGCCCTACTTTGTCCCCTAGTGCATGACTGCTTGTGCTTTTTTACATCATTTGGTAAGCTTTGTACTCTACATTCTCTGTATGTTCACTAAAGATTAAATTATCGTGACACTGTTTGAGTGTACACACTGCTATTACATAAATTGCTTCTGTTTCCACTAATGATTAAGATACTGCTGTGTTTGGGTGCACACACATGCCATTAAAACAAACTTGCCTTGTCTCCTGCTCAATAGTTCACTGAGAGAGAGACACAGGACAACATGCTAAATGGAGATATTCCAGGTTTCATTTCAAAATGTTTTTTTTTTAAATCTCAAATAGAATTTTACTTATCGTGCCTATCCCTTCACCAGCCGATAACCTCCAGAGAAACTGGAGGCAGGATACGGATAGTCCTGGCTTGGATTAATTACCGAGCCATGCTGTTTGGTGGAGAAGCACAATAAATGTGCTGCAAACACTGTGCATTAGTCACAACCTCAACCCTGTAGCAAGACTGAGCACACCTAAAGTCTTCTCTGGTGGTTTTGTGAAGGATATGCTAGTTGTTATGCTATTAATCTTTTTATTCCTCTGTCATAAGTGAACATTTAAACAAATTGGCTTTGGGAGAGAGTCTTTAAATGTCCACTATAATTTTCTCCTCTATATGTCTGCCTTTTACAGTATAAGCTGACAGTACCCAAAGTCGGCTACATCTCAGACCTCTGTGCTTCTCTTTCGGCTCTGTCCGGAGTACCTGCAGAAAAGGTAAACAATCAGTTTACAATCAAGTCTAGGTCATTAGGGAAACATTGCTGCAGTCAACTTATTTGCTTTGCTGTTGCTGTTTAGATGATTGTCACAGATATCTACAACCACCGGTTCCATCGAATCTTCGCCACCAATGAGAACCTGAGCAGTATAATGGAAAGGGACGATATCTATGTGTAAGTATTATGACTAGCTTTCGGGCAGCAATATAGCCAGAAATGTAAATATTTATATGACAGTGCTTTGAAAATTTTGACAGTAACAGTGTATGTGTGGTGACCTGAGAAAATACCACGGTGAAGTTTTGACATATATATACAGTACTGTCCAAAAGTCTTAGACACCCTATTTTTTTTAGTACAAACTTTGTTATAGATTTTTATTTTATAACTTCTACATTATTGATTCAGTACAAAAGCATTTTAGATTTCCAAACATTAGTTTTCCAGCACAAAATTAAATGTTACAGAAAAATGTTTGTATGTCAGTAAAGAAAGCAGCATATTACATAAGAGACACTTTTCAGGCAAAAAAAAACATAATGAAGGCTGCTGGGTTTTGCTGCAAAAATAAGAAGCAAGTGTGACAGTCAAAGTCTCCAGAAGAACTGTGGCTGCTTCTGCAAGATGCTCAGTAACACTTACAGCTCATTTCCTTATAAAACTACACAAATTGTACCTGAGACTACTATATTTTTTTTTTTAAAGTGAAGGATCATCACACCAAATATTGTCTTTGTTTCGTTTATTACTGTTTACTGCTCTTTATAGTATGTTTTTTCAAATAATTTAATTATTTTTGAAGGCATCTTTGCTCTACAGCATTTCTTTGCATGTGCCTAAGACTTTTGCACAGTACTGTACATAAACACACACACTGTATATAATAGTTCTGAAAACTCCAGACTTTCCTGAACTAAAATATATTTCTCAAATGGCTTCGGTCCCTTTCGCAGTGGCAAATAGCTATTCAACAACTTTGATCCTAAATCCTATTGGTAAACTCTATGAGGAAATCACACTTAGCTAGTAAGGTTTTACTTTAGGTGAGGTAAGGTTAGGATTTTCACTACTGCATTTGTTAAACTGCCTCCATACACAAAACAGTCTTTGTAGGAAGAAATCCTAGGCAAGATTAAATAAAAACATTTCGACATTGTTTTGTTGAAATATATTTATGGTTTCTTAAATCTGAGGTGTATTTTTCAACTTGACTGCCAGCATTTAATCACACTTATCATGATATTTATCTTGGCACATTTTTATGCGTGTGCTATCTGAAAACGTGCTGAACTGCTGCTTAAATTCAATTCATTACAGCAGTTAGTGCAGTATTGTGCCATCATTCAGTATCACACCCACACAGTATTTGTTTATTTATTTGGAACAGAAAAAAACTTTATAATGAACATTTTAAGAAGTGCTGCAAACCAGTCTGGTAGCAGATTTAATTCACCAACTGATATATCAGAAGCACTTTTTTTAATTTGATATATTAATATTTAGAGCCAGTAAACACCTCTAAGTTTATACCACTAGTTCAGGAAGTCTTGTAATACATGCTTCTTGGTTATTTGGTGAGAGGTTTAGTATTAGCTGTGGAAGTTGGTTGTAACTGCATGGTTTTGTTTTACTTCTCTACAGGTTTGAGGTTGGAGTAAACCGGCTAGAGGACACAGAGCATGTGGTGATTCCTGTGCACTTGCGAGAGAAGTATAAGCAGTCTGGCTATAACCACAGCAGCACGCCCCTGTTTGGCCTACCCTTCCTCATAACCGTCCCGCGGACTCTCAGCGAGGAGAAGTTCTACAACCTACTACTTCTCCGTCTGTGGTATGGCTCTCTTGATGTCCCTTCCACCTCCCCCCTCTGTTTCCATCAACTCCCCCCCCCACCTCTCTCTTTTCTACAGACTGAATTAATCTTTCCAGAAGTTGGCTTTAGAGCTCATGTAAAACATTTCTCTGTGTCACATTTGCAGTCGTTTTGTGCGCTCAGCTCTGGAAGAAGAGGAATGTGACGAGACGCACTTGTCCAAGCAGCACGCCATCAACGGCAATGCCACTAACGGTATTCTGGAGGAGGGCTCGCCCAGTAAGCATGCTGTTTGAGTGCATCCTTTAATCTCATGCCCTTGTGTTCACAGAAAGCATGTTCATCAGTTCAATTACAAGCAAGCTCAAGCAAACGAGCACACTCATCCTGTGCTCAAGGTGCCTCATGGCTAAACAAGCTGACATGATCTACGTTTTTACACCGCAGTACATTTTAGTTGTGGCATGATAAAGACAGCACCAATTTATATAATCTAACAAGATTAATTCTGTACGTTGCTGGTCCTGAATTTCTTGAGAGTAAATCATTTTCGGGGTAGATTCAGATAACAGCATAAAGTCACCTTAAAAGCACCATCATTAACATTTCTGCTGACTCACATCTGCTTTCTGTGAGCTAAGATCCTCTGGTTTGCATTTTGTCTACATGTCTTATAAATTGATGGACCATAAACCTTCACTGAAGCCATCAAAAATAAAAGGCCTCCATAGCAGTAGGACAGAAGTAGGCATGGGAAGGCGAATGCGCCACATTTATAATCTGATATCTTCAAATTAACAGCACAAGAAGATATATGTGACCTGTGGGATTATTAACTATACAGATCTTTTCTTCAAATTAGTTTTGTATTAATCATTTTTTCAGGATTTTGCTACTACTAACAAAGCATGTGCCAGTTTTGTTGTGAATGGTTTGGCAAAAAAAAAAAAAAGAAACGAAAAAATGGTTAAGGCAATGGTTTGGCAAAAACAATGAAAGATAATGAAGCTAATGTAGTTAATAAGCAGTGGAAGTCTGCCTCGCCAAAATCTTTTCATAAATACATGCCCAAATTTCTATAGACTTGCTTCTATGAAATTGCTAAGCTGCATTCTGTAAAATAGCAGGACTTGTCTGTATTTACAAATTTTAATTTCAGAGTGGAACTGTTCCTTCTACTGTGTGTCTGGATTGTCATTCAACCCCACTTCTTGTCTTATGTGGAAAGATACTAAAAGATGCTATATTTGCTAGATGGTCTGATATGTTTCAGTAAATGTGATCAAGAATCAGCTACTTTCACAGAAAAAGGGAAATCGACTGACATGGCAGATGACAAAACACAGACTCATTTACTCCCTGCTAACTGCTTTAAACAAAACTTTTAAATAACATTTAAAGCCAGGACCTTTTTCCTCAGTCCAGTGAGCATATTGTGCTTTGAAAAGCTTGAGTTGTGGTGTTTCAAAGTTCTTTTCCCACTGGCAAACCAGCAAAGGTGCCAACAGCCAGTCAGATTGCAGACGTCAATCACAACCAAGCTTGTGGTCAAACAAGTATGCAAAAGATATCAGATGCTCCACCCATGGGTCACATAGCATCTGGGGTTAAGGAAGTAGTGATTCGAGTTGTCCAAGATGGCTGACGCCTTTCAGATAAACACTGTAATCTACAAAAACAAACAAAAAACTTCTGCAACAGAAAAGTCTGCATGACATTACTTAAGAACTGGGTGCAGTTTAAAAGAAATGTGTAGGCATGTATTTACACAAAAGATTTTGCATGTGATAGACTTTTATATCTTGTAAGTTGGAAATGGACACCACATACGTCTTGTCTGAGCAAATACATTTGGAGGAAGTGGAATATTGTGCAAACTTTTTTTTTTTTTTTTTTTTTTTTTTTAAAAACATTCATTATATAGGAGTGAGAAACTGGTCCTTACAGAACAGTCAATCTGATTTTAGGTGAAATGGAGACTGATGAGCAGGATGATGAATCAAGTCAGGACCAGGAACTCCCATCAGAGAATGACAACAGCCAATCAGAGGATTCGGTGGGCGGGGACAATGACCTGGAGAATGGGGTTGCCCCAGAGAACACGACCAAAAGCCAGCAGCTCACAGGCCACAAAAAACGACTTTTCACATTCCAGTTCAACAACATGGGCAAGACTGATCTGAGTTTTATTAAAGAAGAACCACGGCAGATCCGATTCGATGAGGGACACCTTCGACTCAGCGGTATGACATGTTCAATCGATTAAAAAAAAAAAAACCTCAAACCAGCATTAACCTGCCATTGTGTACTTAAACACTTCAGCAACATTTAAATAATGACATCTTTTTAAATAACAATATATCAGCAGCACAGTGATTGTGAAAACCTTCAATCATGAGATATATCTTTTATCCTCTGCCTCACAGACAGATCCTATCTTTCCTTGGACTGGGAGCCAGAGATGAAGAAGAAGTACTTTGATGAAAGTGTAGGGGAGGTAAAATTTGCAGAGCCATTGTTTTTTGTTTCCTTCACACTGGTTATACTAGTCATGACCATGTTCATGCCTCTCTTGCCCCAGGACTTTGATAAGCACGAAAGCATGGAATACAAACCTCAAAAGAAGGCCTTCTTTAAATTAAAGGACTGCATAGAACTCTTCACTACCAAAGAAAAGTTAGGAGCAGAGGATCCCTGGTGAGTTTGGGAATACTCCATTTTCCCCAACAAATTTTCATTACTCCATTACTTTAATATTTTGGTGTTTGGTTCTCTCCTGTCTTTTCTGCCTTTTCTGAAATTATATTTAAAGGAATAGTTTGGCCAAAAATAACATGCACACAATTTTCCATTTGTTCCAAATGTAAGTGATCAGCCAAGACATGTTTGGTGTCAGAAGCTTGGTTTATTGCTAGTTTTTGCACACAAACAGTTAAACAAAATGCCAAAATATGTTCATATCCACAAAAAAAAAAAAAACCCAAAACAAACAAGTTAGAGCTATAACACTACCCAATTCATTTCTAGTGACATTTTCAAATTTGGGCCACACCTCCTACCTGAGTCTGACCTTTGTGCAGAGTGAAGTGTTGGCCACGAGAATATGAACAGCAGAAGGCCAGCAGCTCAGAGGCCACATAAAGTGAATATTCACATTTCAGTTCAACAACATGGGAACTGATTTTCATTATAAAAGAGTCAAAATGAGGAAGAAATTGATTCAGAGTAGCTGCTGCTAAACAATGCACTTTTGTCCATTTTATAGATAACAGTGTGTATCATACAGTGTCAGAAACTACATAAGTTTTTTTTTTTTTCTTCCTTCAATATTGTTTAGGGAGAGTGTGTGATAATTTAGTTCAGTTGGCTTGGTGTGAAGCCGGAGACTATAGGTTTCCTTCACTTGTTAGCTACACTGCAAAACTAAAGCAACAAACTTTGGACACCCAACTTGTCTTGTCTTATTGAATATATTGGACATTTATTTATTTATTTGTTTGTTTATTTATTTATTCATTCATTCATTCATATATTTACTTGTTTGTTTGTCAAACTACTGCTATAAGTAGACCAGCTCTTGGCAAGATGGACACTTGACACTTACATGTCTTAGTGATTTAATTGTTTAATTGCTTTATTCATTACTAACAGACCAAACACTTGATAGATCTAATGGTTTTTTTGGCAAATAAACATTTATGCCTTTTCATAACATATTTCATTAAATATACTGCTTTTACCTGTAAGTGTGTGTAACTGGTCTTGTGTGTGATTCCAGGTATTGTCCCAGTTGTAAGCAGCACCAGCAGGCCACTAAGAAGCTAGACTTGTGGTCCCTGCCTCCTGTACTAGTGGTCCATCTGAAACGCTTCTCTTATAGCCGCTACATGAGGGATAAGCTGGACTCATTGGTGGACTTTCCCCTTCGGTAGGCTCGTATAAGCTTAGATTTACTATCATGTGATGCTCATATACATTTTAAGAAATAACCACACACAATTAATATATGAGCAGATTTTAAATGTTTATAAAGAGACATGTGATGGTATGATTCAGGTGAGTTTTGTACTGTGATTGTGCAAGTTTGTAAATTTGTTAGAGTGCATGATGATATTATACGACAGTACTGTTGGATGCTCAATTCTGATTGGTCAGAAGGTGTAGATTTAATTTTCTATAAAATAATTTTAATCATTAAATTATTTTCTATAATGTTCGGACAGTAGTTACAGCTGCAAGGCAAATCGCTTGTTGTAATACATTAAAAAAAAAACTTTTTAGCGGATGATCCACATTAAACGTAATTATAATTGGATTAAAACTATGATATTCTTTAATGAATATAAAAATGGTAATCACTGGCAACTCACTATGGGAAAATACACTTTGTGCCATGCTGGAAATGAATCAGCTTCAAAGTGGTAAGAGTAACTCCACTTCACCTCAAGCCATATCACACCACCTGTTGTTGATTACTTTCCTGTAATATCTTACGTCTTAAAGTGTTTAAGTCTATATGTATAATATTAATCTATAATTTGTATAACAAAGACCTCTGTTGTTCTTCAGTGACCTGGACATGTCCGAGTTCCTGATCAACCCCAATGCTGGGCCTTGCCGCTACAACCTCATTGCTGTGTCTAACCACTATGGAGGAATGGGAGGAGGCCACTGTGAGTATATACACACACACAAACACACACACATCATCAGCGTGGGTTTACTTTACTATACATATTGAATGAAGTAAATTTGTTGTAATTGTCAGATACGGCCTATGCCAAAAACAAGGATGATGACAAGTGGTACAACTTTGATGACAGCATTGTATCACCAGTCAGTGAGGATCAGATCGTGGTGAGAGATCTTTTATACAGTTATAGTCAGTTCATTTTAGCTTTGTTTGGAATGAGATGTAATTCATTTGGACTTGGGGAAACAGCTAGTACAAACCATCTGCTAAAAAGTGTGTGTGTGTTTGCAGTCCAAAGCAGCCTATGTCCTATTCTACCAGCGTCAGGACACGGTAAAGGGAACGGGCTACTTTGCTCTAGACCGTGAGGACGTCGAGGAGCAAGAGAGCAGCTTGGCACAGGGGGTCAATGGCCAGAGTGACGAAGATGACGATGAAGAGGAGGAAGACCTGAACGACAATGAGCAGGATGAAGAGCTGGAGCCAAACGACGTTTCCATGAACACCAACTGAGGTGGGACAGACCTGGCGTCGCAGGATGGTGGGGTCGGTCATCTGAAGCCATATCGAGAGCAGCGAGAGCAGAGAGTACCACAGCTGGATGGGCTGGGTGATAAGAGCCCTTGTGATTTTAGCCTCTGATACAGCAGGGTGATGTTTATTCTCCCTTTTTTTAGTTTTCCACATGGTTCCCCTGCCTCTGCTCCTTCTACACGTCTAAAGCTCTGGTGGTGAAAGAAAGCCTGAACCGGCTAAACAGAGGTCTAAATGTGATGCCTGAAAGTCAGCAACGTTGCTCTTTCAGTTTCCTTCATTGTAGTGTGGTGTTCTTTATTTTCTCCTCGAGAGGCACATTTATAGGTTTTATCGTTATTTTGCCTTGTATATAATGTTGGATGGACAGTGAACCTCTGGGTTTTAAGGATAATGAAATTTCATTGACTGTTTTTGTTGCACACTCCATTTTGTTTTTAGAGCTAGTATTAGTGCCACACGTTCTGCAGAAGCGGATTATAGCTTTCTGGTGTCCAGTCTATCAGCTGCTCAGAAAGATGTCTTTAAACCAATGGTAAATGTATCAAGAAGCTATTTCACTCATGTCAGAAGAGCACTGATACGTAATGTAAAAACTTTAGTCAATTGTGCTGCTGTATGCCTCCTTATGGGTTTTTAGGGTAACTTAAGCCTGGCGAAAAAGGGTCTCCTGACTTTTTGACTTTAAGCTACATCAAAAACAAAGGTTTTCTTAAAGGCACGACTTTTAAGAACCATAGCTTTACCATTGCTTCAGATGTAAGTCTCATTCATTTTTCACCATAGATGCTTTTTAATGAGATTATGAACATTTTGGTGATGCAATAGGTTTGTCTCTTGCCTCCATCACCTCGCCTTAAATCTAATCTCAGACTGTTGCCTGTTTGCACAGATATTAGTTTATTTGCATTTCTCATACACGCACACCTAACGTAGATGCAGCCATAGGTGCAAGCTCACTTGTTCATCACACACACGCTAACCCTACAAACACATGCTCTAGTGACTGCTGAAATTTGCCAGTTCTCCCAGATTGGCAGCCAGAATGTATTTGACCTGTTTTTGGATTGATGCCTTCAACTGAAAGTTTTTTTTTCTTTTTTTTTTTTTTTTCTTTTTGGCTTTAGTTTTAGTTTAGGGGTTTGGGGAGGGTGATTGAATCGCCTTTAATATTAACTACACAAAAAAGTGGGGCTACTGCTGTATGTGCTTTGTGTAATAGGGAGTGTGGGCACAGGGATAATCAGACTGTGTGAGACTGACTGGTAGGCTTTATAAATAATGTATATAAGAATTCACTCTGTGAGTGCACATTTGATAAATTTATTTATTTATATGTAAGCATTACAAAACAAATGTATTTAAGACCACAAGAAGAGAGAATATGTATCGTCCAGCAGTATAATGGGGACTGGGATTTAGGTCTGTTAAAGGATGTGCTGTTGCTTGGAGTCTTTTGTAAAGGTAAACTCGGACATCCTTGCATGACGAAGGGGGTTTCAGCATTTGGCTGCACTTGAGTTCACTTGGGTTTACATTTGAAATGTGCATGTGTATTTATATACAGAACTTCAATAAAGTTGTGTAAAGTCTTTTGCTGCCGTTTTCCATTTGCGCATGCCGTATTAAGGTAAGTCACTATGAATATTTTCAATAAAGTGCAAATTGTGTGTAATTTGCCCTAATTACAGTCAACTCCCAGAATTATCAGGACCCTTCATGAGTACAAATTAGTTTTTCGTGAGTTTTGTGAGGGTGATATGCTCATGTGTCCACTTCCTATAAATAAATATATAAATATAAATATAAATAAATTACATAAGTAAATATGTAAATATTTTATATATATGTGTATATATAATATGTATGTACATACAAACATACACACACACACACACACATATGTATATGTGTGTGCGTGTGTGTGTGTGTGTGTGTGTGTGTGTGTGTGTGTGTGTGTGTGTGTGTGTGTGTGTAAATATGTATATACAAACATACATGCATACACACCAGGGCAACAAAAAAAAAAGGGAAAATGGTAAACATTAGCTTTTAATGGTCTTAACAACAAATCATTAGTCAGAAAATGAGCAAGAATTAAACAGATGCACTCCTGAGAGCTCCTGTGCCACCATTTGCTTGTTTACTTTTGCCGCAGTGAACTGTTTGGGGAAAAAACTAGAAACAGGGAAATTGACTTACAAAATTACACTGTACAAAATTTTCCAAAATTATATTCTGGGATGTTTTTTTTTTTTCTTAAAAGATTAGTCATTATTTATTTGGTTATCTGCCACACCTGATGCAGCCCATCAAGGGCCCTTAAACATTTAAAGAAATCAAACAGAAAAGTTTACTAACTACTACATACTACAAGTTACATACTAACTTCCTTTATCTATTTGTTTAATCTTTGCTAATTTCCTGACCAATGATTTGTACCTATGTGTATATGTGTGTGTGTGTGTATATATATATATATATATATATATATATATATATATATATATACACACACACACACACACACACACACACACACACACACACACACACACACACACACACACATATACACATATATATACATAGAAGGATCATTTGTGTAAATTAAGTGTTTTTATATAGGTGTCTATTTTATCCAGTAATTCTTGTGACTATATTAAAGAGGTGTAGCTCACATCAGGTCTCATCTACTATATTCATACACCATACACTACGTCCTTATTGAGGACTTTTGCAGTGTTAATGTCTTAAATTGAACACAGATGTTCTGCATTAAACAAGTACCTCACTGTGCTTTTCCATTAGGGTGTTTCATTGATTTTAACATGTTTGTGATTGATGAACTTGGAGTATGCTGAATTTTGTTCCTAGCTCTTGATATATATATTTTTTTATTCCTTACAACCTTTTCACCTTTACTTTGGTAATACTCCAACAGCCTAAAACATTCCTTTAGACTTTGAAATGAGACAAAATGATTGCAGTTTTGGTGTACTCTCACAAACAGTTGTAAACAGTATCCATTTCAGTGGGGCAGGTGGTACAGTAAGTTCCTGGAGTTCAAATGATTTGTTCCTAGGTAAAATGGAGCATCTCGTTTTTGACAGATTGTGCTCTCTTTCCACTCTCCCAGTGCCTGCAGTCTAATCCCCATCTGTGACATAAACTGGACCCAGTGGGCCTTAAAGGCTGTGTAGAGTCTATATAATGTGCTATTGGTCAGTATTGCTATTTTCTACATTTTGATTAACCTGTTATAAAACTGTATTCAGAAACTTGCTTTTCTTTAATGGTTATGCGTCCATTATTTGTGGGTTTCCCCCAAAAGGGGTTCACTTCTTTTGAATCTCAAATGGCTTTCTGCTCTCTATAAAAGTGCACTACGTAGGACATGAAATAGTAACTTGTGTGCACTACACAGTGCAACATATTTACCTTGAGACACAAAGCTTGGGACACAGGCTATGAAGAAAAAAAGAGACCTAAAAGTCTGAGTTATAAAAGCCAGTGAATTCTTAGCAATCAAATTTAAACACCATTGAATTCATAGCACTGATATATATCATGTCTGTACTTATTTGTTTTAAATATGAAGTAACAAAGTGAGATGTTTAAAAATGCATCTATATTCAAATGTTTTTTTCCTCAGTTCATAAAGTCAGATTCTATAATTTATTTCTATAATTTATTCTGAAAATTAATAGAGACTGAATGCTTTTTAGACATTTTAAACATTGAATCGCACAGCATTAAGTGTGAATTTCAGTGAGATTTTAGATAACTCTTTCGCAAACCATGAAATTAAATTTCAGTTCAACATTTTAAACAATGTTATACCAATTGAAAATAACATTAAAATTCTAATTAAAATTTCTAGTGGTATGAATCTAACTCCGGCCTTAAATTGAATTTATTTAAAATGCCCCAATGCCGCCATCTAGTGGTAGAAACAGACTGAGTGTAATTTTGACCTCCTGTAAGGATAGAGTGGACTCTGGCTTCTATTATGGCTCCTCCAATGACATTCTTCGTCCCGCCCTCTTTATGAGCTCCACCAATGACAGCTCTATCCCCGCCCTCTTTATAAGCTCCACCAATGACAGCTCTAGCCCCGCCCTCTTTATGAGCTCCACCAATGACAGCTCTGGCCCCGCCCTCTTTATAAGCTCCACCAATGACAGCTCTGGCCCCGCCCTCTATCCGAGCTGCACCAATGACAGACCTGGCCCCGCCCTCTTCCGGTTGCCTGACGGTACCGCGAATTTTATGCCGCGGTGGCATTTTCTTCTTTTCGTTTCGGTTACAGAAGGCGCGTGCTTGCTTTCGGACAGGATTATTATTATTTTTATTTTGCTATCATTAAGGCTAATGCTGTAGGATCCTTTAATAAGAAATTTTCAAATCAAATCAGGCAGGAATTCATTTTTTTTCCATTGTGTTGTTTGTAGGGGAAGAAAAAAAAAATCAGGGCGCACGAGCCACGTGCACACATTTCAGTAATTAAATCTGTAAATGTTTGTCATCATGTTTGCAGTGATGTACCTTTTTTATGTGCAAATCTGACCAGTGAGGATTTTTTTTTTTTTTTTTTTGAGTGTAAGTATAAATGATTATTTACTGTGATTGATGTTTTAGTTAATGTTGGATTTAGGGCTGAGTGATTTAAGGGTGTATAAGTTGCATGTGAATCTCTGCACAGAGGCAGTGCACCAGCAGTGTTAGAGCAGTGGATCAGGTGTGGTACCATTTTGCCTGAGTATCAGCAGAGGATTATCTTGTGGTTGAATCTCAGATGGCGCCCTCCGCAGACTCCCTCATGCTGATTGATGCTGCTTGTGGATGTGCTCAGGTTTTCATTTCTCCACTCAGGCAGTTTTCAGCATTTCTGTAACGCAGTGCTGCGGCTCCTGTGCTGCCAGGGAAGGAACTGTTTTATTGCAGTTATGGGGGAAAAAATGCATCAATGTGTTTGGAAAAAGCATCTAAAAACGACA
Source organism: Pangasianodon gigas (assembly GCA_022758105.1). Taxonomy (NCBI): domain Eukaryota; kingdom Metazoa; phylum Chordata; class Actinopteri; order Siluriformes; family Pangasiidae; genus Pangasianodon; species Pangasianodon gigas. The sequence continues at coordinate 16,718,408 of CM040471.1, read as the reverse complement.
TGAATCCCAGAAGTGTTTGTGTGTGTGTGTGTCATGCTGGTTGGTGGTGATGGAGAAGAGCACCATGTGCTGGCTGAGGTAGTGCTTTGTGCTGTTGGTCGGGTCGCTCCTCTGCCCGCTGATGGAGATGACGGCGCAAAACACTGCCTTGCTAGAGCTGGTGATGATCATCTACAAACCTCTTCCATATGGACTTACACTCAGTCATCTACCTCAAAAGCAAACCTGGGCTTTATTTCAAATAAATAAATGAATAAATAAATGAATGTGACCCTACATGTGTGTCCTGTGTGTTCTCTGTACTGAGGCCATTTCTTCTGTCCACTTATTTTTACCTGTTGTGTAGTTTTGTGTGCTTTTTTTTTTCTGACTGACTTTCTTAACCAGTAACATTTTTAGTAATCAGTTTTTCTACCTACATGGCCATTAACTGAATATCTGTTCTCAAAATACCTAAATAAATAAAAATAAAAGACAAGACAAGGCACTGTTTCAACCACAATTTGCTTGCTAGGTCTGTTGTTGTTGTTAGCCATTTTACATGCAGTTAGCATGCCAGCTCGGTTGTATGAGTTGGAATAAAAGAGTTAAAATAGACTACAAAATAACGTAAAACTTTTTAAAAACTAGTCAAATATGTAGCCAAATAAAAAGGTTACTTGTTTTGTAGCTCAAAACCACAAGTCGAAACTCATTAGCAAACCCCGAGGTACATTTTTCCCTCTGAGGGTTTAATCCAGTCATGGTGACTAGCTAACATTCACTATAAAGTTGTCATTGGTTGTGAAGATTCTGCATATTTAAGTAGCTTAAAAATATCTAAATTAACTGTAAGTAGGTGCAATGAATTGCCATGGTTAATCAATCCGATTTTATAGCGCATTTAACTATAAACATTGTCAAAATCAGCTTTACAGCAGTCTGGATATAGATTCATGAACAATCCAGAGGCTACAGTAGCAATGAGGAAAAACTTCCTGAGATGATATGAGGAAGAAATCTTGAGGAAACAGATTCAAAAGGGAACCCAACCACTTCTAGGTGACACTGATTATAAAGGATTATAAATCATTGCAGTATATAGGTGTAAAAAAAAAAAAAGTACAGACAAACAGCATTGTGTTAAACAGATGTTCAGTATGAGCATTTTGTGAAGAGAGCCTGGGATGAGCACAAGACCGTATTTATGATTCGGTATAAGTCTACAATATCCAGCTCAGACTGTCCAATGAAGAAAGGGTGAGTCTTGGGCATAAACTGTTTTTGGGAAGTGTAGATCTTTAGGGTAATCCATGTGGGACCATCTGCAACAAAGCAGAAAACTCTAAGTATAAGCAGAGCATCAGGATGAATCAGGCAGATCCAGAGGGTGAGAGGAACAACTGCAGTATAAAAAGCGCCATTTTTGTGGAAAAATAAGACCTGACCTTTATATAATCTACCTGATACAGAACCACACATGGGCTCCTCTGCTATATACAGTGTGTGCATAATCAGTTGTTGTTGTTGGGTACACTGGTCATGCAGAACCATGACTAGTACCTCAAACTGTAGGAATATGTGTGTATGTTAAAAGATACATGACCAAATGGACCTTATAACTTGATTTGCCCTGATACATTGAGTGAAATCCAATTTTCCTGGTCAGGATGGACTAATCTGCAGTACACCCAGGATTTATAAAGTATTCTTCATTTAACATCAAAAGAATGGTTTTGAGTAATCAGCATTTTAAGCAAACTGTAGCCGACATGTTTCAGAATTAATGTTTATCAGTGTAGGCAGCAGGGGTGAAGCTGGCAAGTGTCAAAAGCACCCCTGTGACAGCAAAGCTGATGAGACGAGAGCTTTAGAAATATCCAGACAGTGATGGTACAATGTCCTAAAACATGCTCTGCATGGCAAAATTGAAGGGACTTACTAAGTATGGCATTAGGGAGGATAAGGAGATTAGAACTGAATTCAAGGCGTTGGTGATGAAGTAAATAGTATATGTCCTGAGCAGATGGCTCACTGATCTCCGAATTCTGCGCCTCCGCAGCAACCCTCGGAAATCTCCCACCTCTCTGACGGCAGGCAGTGAATTTTCCACTAGCACACTCAAACTGTTCCCTCCATGGGCAGTGGGCAAGGTGTCAAGGAATCAACAGCACAGAATGTGATGAAGTGGGGAAGACCATGAAAAACAAATCAAGCACGACACAATGTTTCTCTGCTGTGTGGTGTTATTAAAAAAAGAAGAATACTACAGTCCAGAACAAGTACCTTCAGTCCAACCCATCACAAACATTCCTCAGGTTAATCTTCTTTTCTGAAATACTACAGAAGTAATGTCTAAAGATAAACATGGTTATAGAGTTCAGATATACAAAATGTTAGTAGTAGCTGAATGTAAACAGAGAAGCCATGTCTTCATAATCATTTCGTTTTTAATTCTGGAAACAAACAAAAAAAATAAAATAAAATAAACAAGGAGGTGAAAATTTCACATAAAATACATATTAACATTAAAAATATCCTTTCACCTTATCAACATTATGAAATGTACATTTCACATTCACATGGGAGAATCAAGTGTAACAATTATCCAAGATCACACTCATTATAACTAGACTGATCCGATACAGTACATAGAAATAAATACCCACCCCACATAGTCTGCAAAACTGTAATTTACAGCTTTGAGGGAAAGGAAAAAACAAGACATAACGACAAATGTAGCAAAATCAGGAAGCAAGAAGTCTGGAAGCAGTTAATACATACATGGACAGACTTCATTTGAGAAGTTCGTCCATACAAAAAAAAATAAAGATATATTACTTCGCACATAAGGGGCTCTTAAACTCACTTATAAATTTACATTATTAATGCTCAATTTGGCACTTGACGCGAACCAATCCTTGGGAACTTTGTGTCCTATAAATACCCACGTTTCACACATTTTACACACTGTTTTGGAGACATCTGCCTTTTCCGCACATGCTGAAATATTTCTCCACAAAAGATTGTGCTGTAACATTTTAATGCTTCTAATTCAAAGCAGCATTAACACTTGTGTTTTTGCATTCATATATTCCATACAATTAGCCCCATAAAACCCCTGAGTTTAACAGTTTTTTGTCTATTTGCAGGGTTGGCATGGTGTGGCATAATTTTCTAAACGATTAACATACTTGTATTTTTATCCATACATACAAAACATGCAGTTCAGCCCACGCGGAGCAAATGTAACACTCATAGCACTTTACATGAAAAGCCTAACTTTAATATAATTGTCTGATAAACTGAAATTGCAACTGTGAATTCGCTTACATATATAAAAGCATATTCTCCCTGTAAAAGTATTTACAATACTGCAGAAGAAATTTCCATGTAAGGGCATTATTGGAAGTGGAATGTATTGCAGGCATGGGTTTAGGTGTTTAGGTCCTCTGACATGTACAGTAGTTGTTTTAGCTAAACTAACTAAAACAACTCTCACATAGCTGGTTAGCATTAAGTTCAAGATCCGTCTCAAATCTGATTGGCTGGAAATGTGTGTCAAATGCTCTGCTTATTTATACTATCCCAATGGAACACCCTCAAGTGGTGTGACACAGCAAACACGAATAATACATTTCAAATTGTAGACATACACTAAGTTAGTAGGTTATTTAGATATAATACACATATTGTGTAGCTACACTTACTGGCTATTTTATCAGATGCATTTATTATACAGTTCATTTTGTGAGTGTCATATTGCAGTGGTCCTGTGGTGGTCCCTAATGGGTGGAGTAGACAGGAGCTGGCAAATTGTCCATAGCAACAGATGGGCTACAGTCAGTAATTATACACCTACACTTAGTGATGGTAGGTCAACCTGATAAACTGGCCACTGAGTGTAGATACAAGGTAGGTTTACCTTAAAAAGTGGCAAGTGAGTGTACTTTACAAATGTGTAAATTGTTGCCTACGACTATACCATAACTCAAACTGTAGTGACAAAAAAGTGTCTCGAAAACTACAATATGAACAGAATGCATTGTTTGTAGATGGTATTGAATATATATAGACAGTATATATACAGAGTGTATGCACAAATGTCATCCTGAGATATTATGCATATTGGTCATGGTTGAACAAGTAAATAATAAATCTCCCAAAGATAAACTGACCTTCCCAGTGATCAAATGATCCAGGTTTAAAAGTGCCATGATGTCAAATCAAGTCTCAGAATATCATAACGTTAGTGCATGTGTGTGAGAGATGGCTCTGAAGCTGAAAATGAATATGGTTGACTTCAACCTGCCCTGATGATGTTTTTACAACATACAATCATTAAAATATACCTACTATGTTGCTTAATTAGTACATTTAGCAAGTGTAGTGAGCACTCTGGGATATGAATGAAAACAACAAACATTAAGAAATAATTAAGAAAGAATTACTAAATTGGAAATGTTCTCACTTTCTTACACATCCATATTTCCTAGTGAATAACAAGACATACATTAATAAAACCTGCCTTCATCTAGCCAAAAAAAAAAAGAAGTCATAGACATAAAAGACAACTCATTACCACGCTGTAGCTGTGGATTAGTCTGGAGTCACATGACCAGGATTTCTGCTAAGTTATGGGTCATGGGAACTGTATAAATGTTTTTTTTTTTCAGTACAAAGAGACTGTACACTGCGTATCACAGGGTGTGAAAAGTTGTTAAAGTGTGTGTGTGTGCGTGTGAGAGAGAGTGAGAGAGGAGGGTTCAGTAGAGAAGCCCCTGCTCTATGGCTGTCGGTTACCATACATAAGTGGGATGATGTAAACGGAAATGTCATCTCCGGAGCCAAGGCGGTCGTCTGTTATGCGCCATCCACGGTCCCTGAGCACGCCCCGAGCACGCATCACCACATCCTGTGCTGCCATGGTGTACCTGCGAACACAGTACAACTACAATTTTCAGATATTTTTCAGAATTCATTCAATACCTAAAGGAACAATTTGGCCAAAAATGTAATTTAAATAATTTTTCCTTTACTTCCAGTGCAGTAGAGCAACCAAAACATGTTTGCCAGCCAAAGTTTGACTCAGATGCTAATGTAGCTCTCGGTTTGTTTTGGTTTGAGCCTGAACTCAGGTTACTCTGTGTGGAGTTTCACATGTTCTCCCTTAATCCATGTGGGTTTCCTACAGGTTTTTCCAAAAAACATGACAGTAGGTTGATTGGTTATGCTAAATTGCCCCTAGGTGTGAATGTGTGTACATGCTGCCCTGCAATGGACTCCGGGGTGTATTCCCACCTCCTGCCTCGTGTTCCCAGGTTAGGCTCCATATCCACCCCAACTCTAACCAGGATAAAGCACTTACTGAACATGAACGAATGAATTACAGAGTGAAATGATGCTATAAGCTTCACCTTCTTGTTAGCAACATTAGTCTCACAGCTCCAGTGCAAAATTAAAGACGCAAATTCCTGCCAAGGACATTTTTGGCCTGCCATGGTATATGCAGATTTAATATAATTGTTTTATATATAATTATTAATGTCCTGGCAGCTCTTTAAATAGCTGCTTCTCGTAGATTTGAAAGATTATTGCGATAACGGAAACCTAATGAATTCAACATACAGTCCATTAAAAATGAAGGTTGTAAAAAGAAACATTTCAGTTGAGTCATTTGCATTAGTGCCAGAGTTGCATTCAGCACTACCTTACATACGCTAGCTACCTTCTCCAACAGGGTTTGTTATATTTTACCTTTTAATGTACACTATTTTAATTCAGAAATAAGAAATCATCAAAATGTAGCCAAATTAAATGTTACATGTCTCTCAGCATGGCAGCTACAGTATGTAGATGAAATGTCTATACACAGACAGCCTCCACTAGGCTATGCTGTAGTTATTATATCAGTAAATTACAATGATATGGAATAAAAATGCCTGTTACATTAATATGCAACAAGCTGTGCAACAAGATGATCCATATATATGTTTTAAAGCAGAAATCAGGGTGGTGCGACTTACACTCCTATGCGACTTATCACTTAGAATGTGTGATAATCTTATTAGCTCATTCTTCCAATGTTTTGTACCTGTGCAGGTCATCTGGGTCACAGTTGGCGAGGAAAGAAGTGACGTACTCGGCCACTTCCTCGTTAGAGAGAACGTCCCACAGGCCATCGGTGGCCATCACCAGCACGTCATCAGTGCCATGCTCATACTGCGTCAGGTTATATACTCTCACCTGCACAAACAAGCAGTATAGTTATTCTACATTACTGCAGTGGATTATATAACACTTCTTCAACTGTATAGAGAAAGCTGTAGGGCAGAAGCCAAAGTGAGCATGTGCAGTATGCACCAACAGCCCCCTGTGTAGCCTTTTCAACAGAAGTATGGTTTACAAAGTGTAAAAGCACAAGGCTGAAGTTTAAAGCACCTCATTAGCAGACAGGAGCCAAGAACTATATGCTGTTTCCATAAGAAGGCTGGCAAGAAGAAAAAAACATGACGAAACTGCAAAATCAGGGCAAGGATTGCTAAGACACAGATAGCAGCTTGCCAAATGAACTCTAACTGAACTCCAAGTGTAATGAATTAAAAATCAAAGGAGTTTGCCTGGAAGAAGCGGAAAGAAAGATCAGAGAGTCTGTGGTGAATGAGAGAAAGGGAGGTTTTGAAAGCACTGCAGAAGATCCGAACAGGCAGGGAAAGACACAAAACAGAGCTTTTAATTTTGGATGTGAAGAAATGAGACAGTCTGTGACTGAGACGTCCAGAGCAGTTTTAGGGCACACTACAATCAGAGCAAGATTTGCACAAGATGACTGCACTTTCTCAAACGCAACTATAACATCAAGCCTGACACAGCTGGAACAGCTGGTTTAAAAATTAAAGCAATCATTTAGAGAAATGGCTGCTACACTATACGATACATGACAAAGGCAATTTTTTCTCACACGTTAAATTTAAAATGTGAACAGCTGTCCATACGGACTGACTCTGAGACACCACTTCAAAGGAAAAAAAAAAAAATGCGACTGAGAATCAGGCCTGAAAGAGAAAAGTGGCATGATACCAGCTCTCTTTCTGTTGACTCCTCAACTTTAATAACATTCAAGGGATACAGCTTCCTTCAAAATGATGGAAGATGTAAAGTGATAAGTGATAAAGATCCAGCTGAGCTGGAGTGGCAGTGGTGCTCATTTATTAACATTCACAGAATCCAGAAAATACTGCTTTCCAATGCAATTCTCAGCATCATAACAAGATAACATAATGACTTGACAGCTACAGTACCTTGCATAAGTATTCACCACCACTGACCTTTTCATATTGTGTAATGTTTATACAAAAACGCAGACATTTGTTGGTTACAGTTAAGTCTTCTTGGATATGTCTCTTGGTTTTGCACATCTGGATCATGATATTTTTGCCCATTCTTCCTGTCAAAATTGCTCATTTATGACATATAATCCCAAGTCCATTTCAGTTCCAGGTGACACAATACAAAATGTGGAAGATCTAGGGCCCTAGTCTAAGAAAGGTTTCAGATGAATCTCAGTTGACAACATGAGATATATTTAAAGTACAGCTGTGTCAGGTAGTTTACCTCAGGACAGCAGGACAGAAATGGTTTAATGTAGATATTGGAGTCATGCACTTTGAGGTCATGATCACCGAGCCCACGAGTCACGCCGATTGTTGCCATCACTCGAGCCTGTGGAGGAAACACACCCCATGAGACCCCACACAGAGTTAAAATCCCATCTCCCAACCTTTAAATTTTGTCCTAGATCACAATTAATCTAGGGGAAACTTAATGAATATTAAAACAGCAATATATCTTAAGCCAATATCTAGCAATATAATCTCAATATTCGGTCAAGTTGCATATCATGTGAACCTCCATCAACTCACTTACCCTCAAATCCTCTCATCCTCACATCCAAATCTGTCCAAGTACCTAAGCTGTTACCCAAGTTAAGTCCAAGTCAAGTCTTGAATGCAGTCTTGTGTAAGGGGGACATTGCCACCATATATAATTTATCAGATGTCTTCTGGTTGAATTTGTCTTACGCAGTTTCTGTATTAGCATATACAGTCAGGTCCATAAATATTGGGACAGTGACACAGTTTTGGTAATTTTGCCTCTGTACACCACCACAGTGGATTTGAAATGAAGCAGTCAAGATGTGACTGAAGCGTAGACTTTCAGCTTTAATTCAAGGGGTTTAACAAAAATATTGCATTAACCGTTTAGGAATTACAGCCATTTTTTACAGAGTTCC
>CM040471.1:16676334-16710036 GCA_022758105.1 Pangasianodon gigas | reverse complement strand
AGGAACTCTGTAAAAAATGGCTGTAATTCCTAAACGGTTAATGCAATATTTTTGTTAAACCCCTTGAATTAAAGCTGAAAGTCTACGCTTCAGTCACATCTTGACTGCTTCATTTCAAATCCACTGTGGTGGTGTACAGAGGCAAAATTACCAAAACTGTGTCACTGTCCCAATATTTATGGACCTGACTGTATTATTTAATGTTAAGGGACCATTTACATGTCTGAACAAACCAAACAAACCAAATTGAACAAACCAAATTGAGTTATATATATATATATATATATATATATAAAGATGATGATCCTTTCATACTGTTCAGGAGACAGCTATGTTTTGGGCAACATTTACACTCCTGAGGTAATGTCTGTGTCTTGCTTGGATGCTAGCATAAAGACAGCTAACTTCTTAAGGTTCCTTATTTTAGCCAAATTTGAAGATAGCATCATATTTTACCTTATAATTCTGTTCACTGAATGAGAGTTCAGTGAAAGTATGAAAATCTAAAAGCTGCAAAATTTTACCTGTCTAAGGTGACCAGAATTATGGCATTGGGTCAAAATGATATGTGACCAAAAAAAAACCCTTCAAATACATTATAGCTGGTTTCTGCTGCCTTCCAGTCGGCACAGACTTTATTTCTGAGTGTGCAAATGCTGCCAAAAAATGCTGTCTATTTAGGCAACTGCCCTCTATATACACAGGTAAGGTCAAAATCCAAGCTAATGAGATAAGTCCAAGTCAAACCTCAAGCAACAGATAAGCAAGTCTAAGTCAAGCTGCCAGTCATGAATGTCATAAATTAAATAAGACTTAAGTCCAAGTCCAGGAATCATTGGAATCTAGGGGTTAAATTGGAAGGAGAGGAACAAGGAGACTGAGCTTTCCTACCTTTGGTTAACATAAACAGTAAGTGCACTATGCTCTGGTACTATAATTGCATAATGGTAATAAAAGTAATAATAATGACGATGCCAATACTGACAAACTGGAGACTTAATGTCTGGGCATGTTTATTAGATTAGGTTATATTAAGCCCTTAGGTCAGAAACATTTATGGTAAACTTACTTTAATTACATTTCCAGTGTATCAGTCTTGATTCCAAATGATTATATTGTTTTATTTATTTCTGTCTTTCTCTAAAGCCACATGTCACCAGCATGTCAGACATATAGTTACTATCTATTCCCAGTGCAACCCACCATGGAAGAAGCCAGACAAACACACTGTGTCCGTATGTGTGTGTGTAACAAGGTGTATTGCGTTCGTGGCGTGCAGTCAGACAGCTCCTCCGGGTTTTGGAGCAGCAGCTCGGTGATTTGAGCGACAGTGGTATCTAATGACAGTCTGCAGAGAGAGCAGCTTTCCACTGACAGCATTAACACTGGAGCAGAGTGCAGACAGAGCCTCAGGGAGACACAGAAAGCTCTCTGTTCATCGGTCCTACTAGCACACTTAAGCTCTCTTCTCTCACACTCTTACCCTTGCCCTCGTTCTCTCAGACATAGCACTATGCCTCCACTCATCAGCTCCCACTCTTCACCTTAACTGCTTTCTCTTTATCTCTCTTTTTCTCACATATTCCTGTTATGTATTGAAATATGTTCTAGAGAGCAGGGTTGAACCAAATACATCCTTTGGCTCTTTCTCCGGTTATATCATTCTATCGTTTTTCATTCTTTTTTTCTATGGACCCCTCCATTAACTCCTCGCCTTCTTCTTACCTTCTTTCCTTCTCCGTATATTAAAGGGAATCTGAGGTCCTCATCCTCGATGGTTTTATACGCCCTGAAAATAAGACAAAGTTGGAGAGCTTGTTAAAAGTTTGCTCTTTTATACCAGATTGATTGGAACACAGTTTATTTACACAAAGTACAACTGATTTCAGAGTTTAGTGTGCATCTTCTGTGTCTCTCTCACATGTGCACACACACATACACATTTTTTTTATTTATTTATTTTTTTTAAATCAACACCTCTACATTTAATATAGAGAGAATAAGAGCACTAAGACTCTTCCTGTAATGTAAAACAAGGTCGGAGATATATTTAACTACCTATATATTCTTATTCATCTATGTTATGTAAGTGCCACTAAAATTATTGAATATGAACCACCAGGCTCTGAATCACTAGTTGCTGTTGTCATGTGAACATTTTTTTCAAATTGCTGCCCATTATTTTTAAGGGTGTCAATTTTAAGGGTGTCAATAAATCTTTTAATTAATTAAAATTTGCAATGAATTTTTTCAATCTGATAGATGCACTTCATGGCCTTGTGTAACCTAAAGAATAATGAACATCTTTCTTTAATAACACAATGCAATTTACAAGGATACAATGATCTTAAAGAACAGATGGAGCTCAAACTATTTCAGCTCTTAAATTACTGGGTTTTAAAGTTGTCTTGTAACCATCAACATTTTTTTCCTAACAAAGCAACTAAGGCTGTTCTAATTACAGACAAACACAAGGGAGTTGGACACGAAGGTCATCCTGCAGGGGCAAAGCAAACGAGTAAAGAAATGGTCTAAAGTTTGCATGATTAGAGTACGAGTAAAGAGAATTGTCTGTCTGATGAAAAGATTTCTGCCTCTCACAAAAAAACACAACACAAACATGTATGACGAAAGTAGTAAACACAAAAGCAGCACACTGTGTATGGGACAGCACACCATAATCTGGAAGGTGATAGTGTTTAAGACTCATATGAACATGAACAGGGCTTTACAGTTCAAACTTTATAATTTTAAAAAAAATTATTTTTAAATCCTTTTGTGGGAATTCATCAGAGCTCATCAGAATTCATTAGAGTGGACAACGTGTGAAAAGTGTTGTTCTGCAGCATTCTTTTAAAAAACAGATGTGACAATTATGTTATCATCCAGTGTGCAAAAAAGACCATGGAATTGGGCGTGTGTAGGGTTGGGGACATTTCCAATTTGCATATTCACAGATTCTAAATTACTTAATGTGCATGTAAGTATAGATGCTTGTGTGCCTTTTCTGTTGTCTAACAGCATTTTTGTGAAGCCACCACATCAAGGAATTTACTATTCTGAGTGACTTAAAGATCTGGCATGTTTATGACCCCTGCCATCATCTATTCCTCTCTTTGCACTTTCCTTATTAAACCTTCATACCACACATACACGGACGGACACGCAGTAAGAGGTCCAGTATTCTCACCAGCCAGTCATGGTGAAGTCACGGTACAGTATCTTTTTGCCCACTTCCTTCCTTTGGACCCTCCTAGGGAACTCCAGGTGTGTGAACTCTCCCCCCAACAGATGCGGCTGCATGTAACCCTGCATACAAAAGACACAGATATCAAATAATCCAATATTTTCTTAATATAATAAACTCTACATCAAGTATTAATAATGATTATACCACAGCACTGTTGAATGCTCGATTCAGATTGTCAGCAGTAATTTTCCAACTGGTGTTGAATAATTTTCTATATATTTTATATTAATGTGCCCGTTCTAATATGTCTAATCGTTTCTGTAGTAACAACTCATTCATGGGACTTGTAAGGTGAATGATCTACATAATCTAAGCCTAATAATAAACTAAAAGTATGTTTTAGGTAACAAAGATAAAGTATAATCATTGATATTGTAAAGTTTTCTGTAAGGAGACGTTTATTTAACGTTTATGGAAGGAGTCTGGAGTATCGGTGCTTTGTAACAGTCAGTAAGTTTTCTGCTTCGAGAGAATCAAGACAGGACTTTCCCTGTTTCTCGTTAACATGACTGGCTGCATTTTTTGTCTTATTAACTTCAAGAGAGAAAAAAAAAGACTGGTGAGGAGGTGACTGTTTATAGCTGCTATCAAGTAAGTGAAAACTGGAACTAACTTGTCTCGTGGACGTTCCACAACATTAAATGTAACTATAAAAGATTAAAAATGATCATGTCATCTATTAATAAACAAAAAAATTTAATTGTTGGCAGATTGCTGTGGTATAAGATAAATAAAACACTTTGGGTCATGCTGTTATAGGAAAATAATCCAGTTTGGAGAAGTAAAAGTAACTCCACTTTGCCTCTGGCCACATTCATACCACCCCATCATGTTTTATTCCCTGCTTAATCATCATTTAATCATTAAACACTTCGACAGAAGATAATTGCTCCTACAAAATGAATGTATTCCTTTCAACTGATTATGACTTTATTACCAAAATGCTTTTCATTATTCAGCAGATGTTTTCCGTTCTTATACTAACCAGGAACTGCAGTCTCTGTCTCTCTGACTCAGGAGTGAACTCTGCAGACATGGGGATGATCTCACCATTCCTGATTATGATAGCTCTGAAAACACACACACAGAGGAAGACCAACCCGAGTTCATCCTAAACTGATCAACACTGAAAAGTAGGTTAAGTAAGCCCTTAGATTCTAACAGCAGCTCAGCTAGAACCGCTAAATACAGCCTACTGCTTGCATGAAAAAGGAAACCGCTAGACCAAACCATGTTTCTCAGTGTGTGACAGCACAAATTAAGGATGTTAGGAGAATAAGCTGTTTAGAGTGCGTATTAATAGGCAGACACACACTGTTTGATGACAACATTGGGATTGTTTGGCGGAGCTCTCTCTCTCCAGGGGCTTCCAAAGAAAAGTCAGTAAGACTGAATTATTTTTACAACACTAACAACCTGCTGTGACTGACAGGCTCTGAGTCCACGCCTTTTTTACTGGGATTTACAGGGACAAAGGCCCCACTAACGTTTTGGGCGTGACAGGTACAGAGGCTATGCTTTCTTCATACAGGCTGACACACACAAAGGCCACACCTACTTTATTTGGACTAAAAAGCATAAGGCCACACCTCCTTTGTTGGAGGCCATGCTTTGTATACAGGGACTGACAAGCACAGAGGCCATGCCTTCTTTATTGGGATTGACAGGTGCAGAGTCCATGCCTTCATTATTGGTACTAATATGCACAGAGGCTACACCCACATTTCTATGTCAACATTCTAAATAACAATTATTAGTAATAAAAAGAGTCACCCGTATTGATTAAACCACAATTGTCTCCCAATTTTCCCCGGTAAATGCCATTTGAATCAGTATAGCTGCATCACGAATATTAAGACCAGTGCACCAGTTTGACTCTACAGCTCTAATGATTTGATAACTACACATGCTGTTAGAACAGAACAGAGAGTAGATCACCAGTGTGACCAGCACTACAAGCCTTATTGAGCACTAATGAGAAAAGAAGAGAGTTCTGTGTATGTACTGTGTGGGATAATGAGCTGCAGTCAGTGTGACTCACCTGCTATCCCCTGCATTGGCCACGTACAGCTTGCCCAGAATGAACATCACCACAAGTGCAGTGCATCCACCCATGATATTATACACAGCTTTCTCCCGCTCGATCTGGGCATCCTGACACACACAGATAATTATGATTACAATTATCTTATTTGCATGATTATTATCTGTTCATATTTAATGTTTTAAAATTGACAGTGTGATTAATTTGGATTAAAAGGTTTATACAATTGAATGAATGTAGGATTATAATTTATACTTTGAATGAAAAAGGTTCAGTACATCTGTTTAGTTCCTAGAATGTCTGAGCAGTTGCGATGAATAACTGTGATTTTTAAAATTAAGCATTGGCCATTATCAAACAGCCTTAGTATGACAGTTTGACGCAATTGTCTCAGTTTGAAAACTTCCAGCTGGACAGTGCACCAGTTTTTACCTCTTTCTGCTTGGGGAAAACCTTCTGTAAATCTGCCTAGATGAAAAAAAGTCCTAAAAAGCTTAAACTAGTATTTGAACATTCAGCACACATACTATTGGTCTTTCTTTTTATAAAACAGCTCTTGCTACCTACTGAGAATAGAGAGAAGTATGATCCACTCTGCTCAAGTATTTAAAGCTTCTCACCTTCCAAAGCCTACTGCAGGCTCGAGCACTTCAGTACTTACTGATGGAAAAATGACTAATCATTTTTAGCACTGGTATTGATAGAAGGCTTGTTGGTGTTTCCTATCATTACAGACATCAAGGTGATGTGTATAATAAATTATCTGCATATCTTCTGCATGAGAAAACCCAGCTGGACACCAAAACTGGACAGTTGAAGACTGTAAAAAGACCAGGTGATTTAAAAAAAAAAAAAATCTTCAACTGTCCAGTTTCGATGAGTCTATGCCCATGATAGCCTCAGATTCCTGTTCTTGGCTGACAGGAGTGGAACCCAATGTGGTCTTTTGCTGTTGTAGCCCATACACCTCGAGGTTCAATGTTTGATTTTCTGCCCACCATGGCTGTAAAGAGTGATTATTTGCGTTACTATATCCTTCCTGGCAGCTCAAACCAATCTGGCCATTTTCCTCTGACCTCTCTTATCAACAAGGCGTTTCCACCCACAGAACTCTTGCTCACTCAATGTTTTTTTGCACCATTCTGTGTAAACTCTAGATACTGTTGTATGTGAAAATCTCAGGAGATCAGTAGGTTCTGAAATACTCAAACGAGCCCATCTGGTACCAACATCCACGGCTGCCACGGTTAAAGTCACAGAGATCACACTTTTTCTCCATTCTGATGTTTGACATGAACGTTACCTGAAGCGCTTGACCTGTATCTGCATGATTTTATGCATTGTGCTCCTCCCACATGATTGGCTGCTTACATAACTGCATGAATGTGCAGTTGTACAGGTGTTCCTTATAAAGTGGACGGTCTGTGTGTATATATTAATCGCTGGTACTAGGGATGTTTTATAGTTTGTCTAAATCTCTTTTTCATAAAACATACATCATTCATAAATGAATGACATATTGGTGACATACTTTACTGAAATTCACTGAGTCCTAGTGCGATACCACACTTATTTTTGTTCATCTCAAGGGAGAAAGTCACTGGGGGAGACCAGGCCAGCACAGGGGTGGATCAGAGAGCTGAGTCAGAGTATATAGACGTGTGTAGGAGGCAGATCGAAGATGGAGCGGGCACGAGGAGGAGGCGGTGGACTGAGCAGAAGGTCTCGGGGCGGGGGGGGAGGAAGTGCAGTGAAGCTCTGTCCAGCTCCCCCTTGAGATTCCAAATGAACCATCTGATGAGTGTATTAATACTGTGTATCTATGTGTGTGTGTGTGTTTCCATGGTAGCCTGTTATTAAAACAGAAGCTACTTCAAAAATCCGTTATCATGTGTGGAGCCCTGTCTGAATTAAGGTTTGTTAAAGATATAGAGGTGGTTCCATGATTCGGGTGCCATTTGTGCCCCACTGATATCACATTTGCAAATATGTATGTAAAGACATTAACACCTCTACAGCACTTAGAAAGCAGCATTTTTTGCCTGGTCCAGCCCAATACAACTACATTTTAACTTAAAACATAATCATTAAAATACTTCCACAATCTTATTTTTGCATTAATGTGTGAATCTATGTACCATCTCATGCTTGAAACATCATTTTCAGTAACTCATCTATAAATTATAAATTTCGAAAAGTGTACATTTTATTTTAGTCCCACAACATTCCCTCAACCCTACCACCTGAACACATACATCCTTACATTAAATAATTAGAGAAAGTTAGATAATGTACATTTCCTGAGGATCATGGGAAGAAGAAAGTTCTCTCACTCTTTTTATTTTCAGTGATATTGGTATATTGAGTGATAAGGTCAGTTTGAACATACAAACCTATTAACCAAAATAAAGCACATTAAAACAATTATAAAAAGTACATTTTAAGTAAATTAAACAGAATGTCCTTTGCATCATCATGCCATCACTGCAGATCCTAGTTAACTGCATTTTCTGTATTTGTTAGCTCTACGCTAAAAAAACTCAACCCTGTGACTCATCAGAAGCCAAATGCAGTCAGCTAAGAAACCTTGTAAAAATGCGATTGTTGCCTAAGATGGGTTAACACATTTTTAAAGGATAACTGCATTTTTTTAGATTCAAAATCTTTGCAAAAATAATTGTAAGATTTTTCAACAATAAATGGCACTTCAATCATGGAATCGTGGAGTCACATGGCAAATTGCCTGTACATCAGATCATTGACAAGTGCTACCATCTAGTGGCAAAACACCACATTTCAGTAATGCATGAGCTCCAAACTGCAACACTAGTCAAGCCTGGAAATTCAAACAATTACTTTATGACTGTAAATAAATACTAAAGGAGGCATGTAATTGGAACAATAAACTGTGGAAAATTACCTTGTGAGTAACCTTGTATGACACAGAACAACGTCACTGACAGCACAGGGCCAGGATAATTAGGGATAATTAGGCCAGAGAGAATGTGAATGGAAGAGTGACTGCACAGTCAATGGCATTTTAAAAGCACTTGCATTTGGTTTTAAACTGCACCATGTCACTGTATTGACAGTGGGAGAGTCTGAAAATACTGAACTTTACAATTAAATGATTTAAAAAGTGGCAAATATATATATCCTATCAATACTTATAGGATATATACAGTACTGTGCAAAAGTCTTAGGCACCCTATTTTTTTTTTTAGTACAAACTTTGTTATAGATTTTTATTTTCTGACTTCTACATTATTGATTCAGTACAAACACATTTTAGATTTCCAAACATTACTTTTCCAGCACAAAATTAAATGTTACAGAAAAATGTTTGTATGTCAGTAAAGAAAGCAGCAGATTACTTAAGAGACACTTTTCAGACCAAAAAACATAATGAAGGCTGCTGGGTTTTGCTGCAAAAATAAGAAGTGAGTCGACAGTCAAAGTCTTCAGAAGAACTGTGGCTGCTTCTGCAAGATGCTCAGTAACACTTACAGCTCATTTCCTTATAAAACTACACACACTGTACCTGAGACTACTATATTTTTTAAAGCGAAGGATCGTCACACCAAATATTGACTTTGTTTCATTTATTACTGTTTACTGCTCTTTATAGTATTTTTTTAAAGTAGAAACATTTAGTTTCATTATTTTTGAAGGCACCTTTGCTCTACAGCATTTCTTTGCATGTGCCTAAGACTTTTGCACAGTAGTATATATAAATATATATATATATACACTATCCTATTGATATTGATATTGTTAAGTATTGATATCCTATCAATACTTAACCAGTCATCATTGTAAATATCTGGTAATAGATTTTTTTTTCTCTAAAATGTATCTGTTATTTATGCACACAGTTCACTACTAAAAGATAGTATGTCATCTCGATTACATTAAAGGTATTACAAAGAGCAGGGGTGTAAAGCATACAGCCTGTGGGCCGGTAAAGGTTCTAATCCAGCAATTAAACCCGAGAACTGAAAAATTCCAAAAGAGCTACTCAGTTATTCCCCTAGCAGGCAAAAAAGAGTAATAAACTCAGAGCCATAAACTCTGTCAAAATGTGCTAATGGTATGTAAAATAAAAATTCCAAAATAATTGTTTCCAAAATAACTAATTTAGGGGTTTCACAACAACGGAGCTGAATACTTATGCAAGCAAAGCGTTTGTTATTTGTAAATATTTTTGCAAATTTTTTGATTCCCCCTCCCACACACTTTTTTATGGGCTATTTTGTGTAGTTTCATGACATAATCCATTTCAGTTCCAGGTTGTAATCACCACACGTGTAGAAATGGGGGAAATATTTAGATTTAGATTTTTAGATTTTTAGATATGGAGCCTTTTTAGCTATAATACCAATATCAGAGCTCTGATTATACTAAAACATCTGACACTGAGATAATACTGAGCTTCCTTTTAATAACTGCAAAATTATTTAATTTTCTTTTAGCTAATGATGTGGAGATTTAAAAAGCTACATTCAATAACTTTTCAGCTGGTGCAGTGCACTAGCCCCAGACAATCCTCACCATGTATTTGAAGGCATTCTCGAGGGCACCGATCACCAGGCTCTCGTGCTGGATCTTCTTCTCAGTGAAAAAGCGTGGCGTAGTGGTGCAGGGTGAGTTGCGCAGAGAGGATGCTCGTGTTAGGGCTCGGGGCATGCAGGGAGTACTGGTATGATCCAAGTCATCTCCCATTACAGTGGGTGGCAGTGATGCCGGGTTGCGCAGGATATCCACAATCTCCTGGAGCTGCTCCACAACGTGTTGATGGAGCAGTCTGGAGGCCATTACAGCTGCACCTGAGCCAGCATGCCCATCAAACAGAGCCCAGTAGTGGAAGATCAGCTCCTCATTCTCCATCTGATAATGCACATACACACAGCAAAGAAAACAGACAGCTCAGCAAAACAGCATACACTGTATAGCAAGGCATATAAACAATATGATATACTATAGTACCTCCATTAGACATACATTTAAATCACTTATTATAAAAATCATGTGTTGTAACTGATTAAATCAAAGATATAAAGGCAGTTATAAAGAATGGTCATTATTAAGTTATTAGAGAATATTACATTCATGAAGGGAGATTCAACCTTTCAAAGACATCATTTAAATTTTTTGACATAAACCTATTTGGCAATATTTGTTAAGTTTATTAATGAAGGAACATTTGTGATGCCTAATTTACACTGATGACCTGGTTTACTTAATGTTTGCATGAGAAATAAATACATGCAAACTTCATAACATCCATAAAATATATTTTACTAATTTTTTAATCTGAACAAAACAAGGCTGAACAAAAAAAAAAAAGGCTGCTAACAGGGTATACAGAAGATTGCATTTTTCAATTGAGCAAAGCAGCATGCGTTGTTTTGGTGTTCCCTTTAATAAATATGCAACTTGGGGCATGTCTACCTAAAAGTACAAAATACAAGGTGGTGTCTATGCAAATGTATTATTTTACTAAGAATGTCCCTTCAGGTACAGCAAATTAGTATGACCAAAAAGCAGGTATTATATTTGCATCACTTGAGGGAAAAATTATAACATGCACTACCTTTTACTAAGAATCCAAATGATCAAAATGTTTCCTAAAATGATCACATGATATAAGCGCACCAAAGTTAGTTTCATATTCGATATTTATCGCCGATTCCTACAAAATTTAAACAGAACTTTAGAAAATGTTTTCATTTACAAGTACCTTATGAACAAAACATTCATTCTTATTTTGCATTCATATAGTATTTTGAACATTATTTCTACACATATCGCAGCCATGGCATTATACTGGATGCACAGTTATACATAAGTGAACAAGATTTAGCTTCAGTTTGACTCTTCTGAGTCTTGGAGATTGTCATGGCTATCAAGAACATATAACACATACAAAAACCTTGCTTACATACTGATTTGCCACAACTTTGCACATGTAATTCATACAATTCTTTGCAAATCACCCGCAACACAAACATTTTGCATGCACAATTTATCACCTTGTACCTTGATCTTCATAAGAACTAAATATCTTATTGCTGTAAACTACATTTATATGTCTTCCTTTTTTGTTCTAAGGGTGTGCAAAGTTTTGCACTCAACTATACCAATCCTCAAAGCTAGACTCAAGACATAAGAGGATTAGTCTGTACACACAGGTAATAGAAAATGAGCGATAGAAAATGAACAATTCACATGAGTACTTCTATATATAAATGAGTGTCATCCTACCATACCACATAATGAGCTTGATATGAAGGATGTACTTTAGCATTGTGTGAATATATGATGCTGCTTTTGATGGCTTTATTCATCCACTTCAAACACATAACCAGGCACTTAGCACAGCTGGGAAAACACAAACAGCAGGAGCTGAGCAGAAGGTTATGTGAGTCAAGGATGAGTAAAGAGTTAAAAGGAGTTTACCATTAACATGCAGGAGATAGATGACGTATATGGACAAAAAAAGCACACTGTGACTGTATGCGCAACATATTAAACAGGTGATGAGTCACAGTTAAAGATTGACCTGCATTGATCTGAGTTTCTGGTGTATTTTTGAATCAGGTCAGTGGGGCAGTTTCGAAACACACACGGAAAACTGGAACCTCGATGAGGTCAGTATAATCAGCAAAAAAAAAAAAAACCTTCCTATTTTCACAGGTTTCAGTGATGTCTGCTTTAGGTAGGTAAATACTGTGACTACAGTTACCAGATGGTATACTGCGTAGCTCTAATACCACAGTTTCAGAATCGAATAGGGTCATTATGGAAAAATAAATTAACCCCTTAAACTCCTGGCTGGTCTACACACTTTTTCAGATTAGTTTCACTGTAGTTACTGAATAATTAATAGAAATTACAGGATAACAGGTTTCAAGTGAATGAGTTTACTGTTACTGAGCCTATGATACCTGTAATAATGAATGTTCTGGTGAAATGAAAGTTTCATAAAAATCCCCCACAATTGCTTTTACCCATAGAAACCTAAAGTTAAAACCCTTAATATAAAACAGCCCATTTAGTCTTGAACATATTTACCAACTAAAAACAGCATTTTAAAGACAGATTTGATTACACAATGACAATCACTGAACCTTCATTTATAGAACAATATCTGTAAACGCTACACTCAAGAGGAACCCTTAACAGACCCCAATTAACCCTATATCTGGTCTTAAGAGCTTGCTTCAGGTATAACTGGTTCCAAAACCAGGGATTATTTGCATTCAGAAAACATTCACAGTGCTTACTCTTTCCAAGATATTATTTTAAAGAGGATGGCTCTTATCCATCAGCAGTTTATCAAAACAACGTAAAAAGAGTTTTCTTTTTTTTTTGTCTGACATGTATTAGGGATTCACATGGTTATTCAAATGTTTGGATATCATGTAAAATGAATCATGGATTATTTTGTAATTTTTAATTCTGTTTTTGCTTGAACATGTGATGAACCAGAATGTCGAAACACAACCAGCTGATATTGAGTCTCACATCAAGCCAAAAAAAATATATATATATATATTTATGTGAAGCTGTATATGGAATTACTTTGCTATATCAGCTACTTCTGACTTGTTGCAATGGGATAGTTTTTTTTTTTTTTTTTTTTTTTAGATTTAGGGTTGGACATTTTGCATACATTATATTAATTATATCAATGATTTACAAGCCAATTAGATGCTACCATTGGAAATTTTTACAGTATATTTCACAATGGTAGTCATGATTTTAGAGTTTGATACAGAATTCGCACTGGTTTAATTCACCATTTGGTCGGTTTTGAACGGCCATCAACCTTTTAATGGTCTCTGGAGTCGCTACATGCCTAAACATGCAGGCATGCTAATTATTAAATGACCTAATTCTAGAGGTTATTGATATGAACGAAAAGGCCAGACTACAATTTCTAATTTCTAAGTTTATTTTGAATTGTTAAGCTACTTGGCCTACAGTGGCTTGTAAAGGCAAGAGATATTGAAAGAACCAAAAATGCAAAAGTAAAACCAAAAACACAACTGCAAACATCAACATGACCTTAAAACAGAAAGGCTAGGTCCTTAGTAATGAACATCACATGCTTAGACTTAAAAACAGAAAAAAATTCAATAGTAATTGTGTCATGTGCAAGGGTTTGGACACCCTTCCAGTTGTAACTGGATGAACTTAATTAATTGGTTAGGCCATAATTGACTCATTAGGACTTGTTAGGCAGGTCAAGAATTGTCATTACGAACTGTCATTGCTGATGACAATTCCAGAGTGTAATAAATTCTCTGAGGCATGGGCTTCTCTATGCAGTGGACTGAGGATCTAAAAGCAGGGGAAGGTTATAAAAAGATATCAAAGTGCTTCCAGCTTGCAATTTTCCACTGTCCAAAATGTCATTAAAAAATGGCAGATAAGGGGAACTGTAGAAATGAAGGCAAGATCTGGATGACAAGAAAAATCCCCATATGACAGCAACGGACCTGCCAGAAGGTTTAGCTGACAAAGGAGTTGTTGTGCACCATTACACTGTGCAGCACTGCATGCGCAATCATGATCTGCATGGAAGAGTCATCAGAAGGAAACCTCATCACAAAAATGAATGTCTGAAATATGTAAAACAACATCTAGATAAGACGGAGCCATTTTGGAAACACGTGCTGTGGACTGATTAAGTAAAAATGGAACTCTTTGCTGATCTGAAGCTGAAAAGAGACTGGCTTTTACAACAGTACAATGATCCAAAACCTAAAAATCCACCATGAACTACTTCAAGAATATCTCACAGTCCCCTGACTGACAATGTCCCCTGACACTGAAACATGCCGTGCACGCAAGACGGCCCAAGATCATCTTAGAACTAGATAGATAGATAGATATACTTTATTGATCCCATGAGGGAAATTCTTGAAGCATTTACAAAGCTACAAACTATGAAGCTGCAGCAACAAAGTTATACAACAATAAAGCACAAGAGGAACAAATAAGGTGATCAAAAGTGATGAAAAGTTACTGTAAAGCTAGATGAATGTTGGATCAAAGGGACAGAGTCAAATAGTCTATCCTGTGAGAACACTCTCTGAGGAGTAGAGGGAAAAAAAGACAAAGCACAGCACTCACTGAGCTCTCAGCAAGGCTGTGACCCTCTCCATTAGGCAGTGAGGATCTCCTCTTGGATGGTTTGCAGGGTGTGGAGGAGCCGGTGGACCTCTTCTTCACCACCATGACTTCACAACAGGCCTGGTCTTCATTTACAGCACTTTTCCCAGCATTTATCACCCTAACAAACACATACAATAAAAGACATTAGAAATGTACTCAAAACCAGTCCTACACACATGCAGATCATTTTGTAAATGACAGTAGTGCAAACATGTCATTGTTCACATGTATGCATTAACAGTTTTTTTCCCACCACTTCATCAAAATCTGAGAAAAAAGTATGAAACCTTGAAACTCTTAGAACCACTATTGGTAACTTTTCAAGCTGCTGTTGAAGAGCAGCGTATTTCACTACTGGTAACAACCAACTCGGCATACTAATTTCCCTCAGTATCCCTAATTTTGCTTATGTGTTGCTATGGATCAGAAAGTACGTCATGTACCATCACCTCCAGAATTATTTGCACTCTTCAGCAAAAAATGAAAATATAAATTAAAACACGACCCCTCTCGAAGAGCCTTCTAATCCTCTCCTCCTCCCGTACATTTTCTCAGATGAGATGAGCATGAGACGAGAACTTTTGAGCTCATGACACAAATAGAGTTGGCTTTGAACAACATTTCTAACATCTAATAACTCTGGCGAGACAATCTTGGCTGCTAAAGAAGCGATATTAATGTATGATATGAGACAAGTGATTTTTCACCTGCTGAATGAAAAACTGTGGTGTGTGTGCAGAATTCTGATATATCCTTTATGAAGTGGAGAAATAAAGAAGCTGTGAGAAGCTTTATAATCAATACAGAATTTTGTTTATTAAATAAATAATATTCCGTCAGTGTGGCAAGCTGCACGGGTCAAAATCTGGTCTTGCACATGTGCTCCTAAGTTCAAATTCAACCTGAGTTTTTACAAAAATAAACAGCAAATGTGAGCAAAACACTCACATTGTATAGAACCCTGAAAGACCAGGCCTTTTTGAAAGAGAAATGCTACTCTCTGTTATGATGCCTGGCTCTGATGCCTACAGCTCTGTGTTAAGATGCATCAAAAATCTGGGGGCGAGATTCTGGCTGCACTTCATTTGAGTGTGATGATGTAGGATGTATCTGACCTGGTTTTTAAAAAACTCCTGCCAATTTGAGCCCAACAGCTCTGACTGTGAATTACTATCACAGGAGTGCCAAGGTGACTCAAAGCAGTTCAAGAATATCATGTTCTAAAAAACAATTTTTAACAAAACAGTCCTACGCACTAGAGCTTTACTTTTGCTGAGGCAAAATCCCATCCAAATGACTGAGTAGTTGGGGGTTTGTTCAAGGGCCCAACACTGGCTCTCTGACAGTGCTAGGATTTGAACTCCCATCCTTCCAGTCACTATCACCCCATACATCTGCTTTTTGGCTTGCTCACCACTTTGAATAAATTTTACAGCATTACCAAGATTTTTACCAAGATAAGGTCAGAAAGCCAGGTAAAACTCTATTTTTTAATTTAATGATTGTCTGATGGTCGCGGCACCCAAAGTAAAGAACAAAGTGGTATAGAATGGAATAATGTAATAATACATCTATGCATGAGGAAGTTTGTAAGAAGATTTGAACATCTTTTAGTTTGGAATAATGATTTAATTTAGATTTGTTCATGTCAGTAATCCAGCAGTTACAGTCATGGGAAGAAGAAAGTACACCCTCCCTCAATTCTATGTCTTTTTTTTTTTTTTTTTTTATCAGGGCCTAAATAACAATTGCATAACAGATTTCAATATGTAGTCATTTTTTCCCCAAAAAGTAAACCAACATTCAGAAACCAGGTGCGAAAAAATAAGTACACCCTTCCTACTTCCACAATCATTAAGAGCATAATTAGCAGCCAGGTGTTACTAAAGAAATGCACAAGATTAGTTAATCATCAAGAAATGTGGCTACCTCTAAAAAAGCAAAGGAAGTTTTTTTTTTCTTGTTTTTGGGAGTTTGGTGTTCTGAAGCACTCAGGTGTGTGTCTACATCATGCCAAGAAGAAAGGACATTAGCCATGACCTCAGAGAACCAACTGTTGCTGCTCATCAATCTGCAAAGGGTTAAAAGGCCATCTCCAAACAATGTAAATTGGAAATTCACCATTCTACAGTAAGAAGGATTGTTTAGAGAGCCTTGGAGAGCCTTCAAGCCAGTTGCCAATCTTTCTAAGAGTGGGCGTCCCAGCAAATTCAGTCCAAGGTCAGACCGTTTAATGCTCAGAGATATAAAGAAAAACCCAAAGCTACATCATGTGACCTACAGGCCTCTGTAAGCAGATTAAATGTTTATGTTCATGACAGCACAATAAGAAAAAGACTGAACAAGTATGACTTTCATGGAAGCGTGGCTAGGAAAAAGCCCCTTCTTTCCAAAAAGAATATGGCAGCATGACTTAGGTTTGCAAAATTGCATCGGAACAAACCACAAAAGTTCTGGAACAATATCCGCTGGACTGATGAGACCAAGGTGGAGATGTTTGGTCATCATGCACAGCGCCAGGTTTAGCGAAAACTAAACACAGCCTATCACCTCAAACACCTCATACCAACTGTCAAGCATGATGGTGGAGGAGTGATGATCTGAGCTTGTTTTGCAGCCACAGGACCTGGGAAGCTTGCAGTCATTGAGACAACGATGAACTCCACTTTATACCAGAATATTCTTAATACAAATATGAGGCCGTCTGTCCAGCAGCTTAAGCTGGCCGAAATTGGGTCATGCAACAGGACAATGATCCCAAGCACACCAGCAAATTGATATCTGTATGGCTAAAGAAGAAAAAAATCAAGGTGTTGAAATGTCCAAGTCAAAGTCCAGACCTCAACCCCACTGAGATGCCGTGGCGGGATCTTAAGAGAGCTGTGCATAAATGAATGCCTTTAAACATTAATGAACTGAAGCAATGTTGTACAGAAGAGTGGGCAATGTTGTAAAGAAGTTCTCCAAAAAGTGACTGATAAACTCCTATAGAAACCATTTACTTCAAGTTATTGTTGCAAAAGGTGCTTCTTCTAATTCTGTTACTGAATTATAGAGTGTAATTATTTTTCTCCACCTGGTTTCTGAACTTTTTATTTATTTATTTATTTATTTATTTATTTATTTATAGAAAAAAAATGACTGCATATTGAAATCTGTTGTGGGTTTTTTTTTTTGTTGAGGTTATTTGTTTGTTTATAGAAGTTGATGAAGAATTGAAGGGGGTGTACCTTCTTTTTCTTATGACTGTATATTTGATACAGCTTTGGGGAATTTAATGAATGAACGATGGACACAAGTTTTGCAAGAGATCAGTTTAGAAGGTAAACTGAAAACGTAACTCAGACGCCTCAGGCACAGAGAATTTTCAGCTAGACAACATAGCTTGTAACAAGGCTGATAGAAGGTTTGGCTTTTCTTTAATAGGAGCAGATGTCATTACTACACACGGACATAAAGTTCACTTGGAGTATTTGAGGTTGGAATGCTACAATGAAATTACATGTCATTTGTGTAAAGTGCAAATTGTACTGTCCTTTCCAGGTTCAGGCTATTTCTAAGAAAACATGATATGACTTTATTTTATGGTTTCCCTTTGTCTCAGACCCACAGAGTGAAGTGCTATATTTCCAGAAATCAGTGTGTAGGTGTCTATGATGGAGTTTGGAGATGATTTAAATCCCAGTTGGTTAAAACAATGCCGAGAAGCCTCTCCTCCCCCCCGCCCTATCAGCAAGAAAAAAAAAAAAAACAGAGGAAGGATAAATAAGTGCTTTTTATCCAGCAAAGCTGATTCGTGTCTCTCTGGAAAAGCAGCAGAGCAACAGTGTAATCACTGTTAAAGAGCTCACTCTGACCTTTGGGGTGATGTGTCTTAGACAAGGCCTGTGTACACGTGCACAAGCACATGCACGCATGCGCGCACACACACACACACACACACACCACAGAGTGTTTTGGTTTATGTGAATGACCACTGCAAAATTTATGAGGATTCAGAGGTCCCTTTGAATTTAAGACAAAAATACACAAAAGGCTTTTTGGTTTTGTAAGGATTACATTCTCTGTTCAGAGGCCAACAATCTGGAGAGGAAATTTTTTAAAGTTTATTTGACAGAAACACTTTAAAGAGAAAGTTTTGCTAAAATAGTATTTACTCAAGATACTTTATTAATCAGTAAGAAAGAAATAAAGTCTGGAGTTTGTAACTTTATGGAAAAGCAAAAACATGAAAACTCCCCCACTTAGAGCAGCAATACAAAATCAAGCTATAACAGTGATGCAAACCGGATGTACATGGACATACATAAACATCTAAGGAACTCCTAAAATATTATGGCACAATTACCACTCATTCATTTATTCATTCATGTATGCATGCATGCATCTTCATTAACCGCCTCACCCTGGTCAGGATAAAGGATCTGTAGCCTATCCCGGGAATATCGGGTGTGAGATCGGAATACACCATGGACGGGATGCCAGTCCATTGTAGGGCGCCATGCGCGCGCACACACACACACACGCACACACTCACATCTATGGCAGTTACCATAGCCAATCCACCTACTGGCATGTTTTTGGGAGGAAACCCACAGACGTAGTAATGTAACCCGAGTTACTAGCAACAGTACCCACTGTGCCCTAAAGGTATACCACTGGATCTTAATAATACAAATATGGAATTTTTTGGCTTAGATATGTAATAATTATGAAGATTTTAATAGCAAACTATTGTCTGACAAATATCAGTTAATCTGGTTGAACGAACCCTAGTGTCTACTAGCACACTCTGCAGATCTGATGCATTTTCTGTGCATTACAGTGTCTGATGATGTGCCATAGCTTGTACAACCCACACCCTGACAGTGAGTTACACACACTACTGCTGGTAACAATGGTGACCCTGATTAATCTTATTTATACTTACAACTTATGGGAGGTTTTTATTCTGATACCACTGTCTTAAATAGGACTTTATTATCACTAGACCTCCTCTGTGCTTTACATTTACATATTTTCATATACTATATACTATCTGGATGTTCTGGGTTTTTAACCCACAGCCTTTCAGTACCTACCACAGATTGCACAAACACAGCCAAACATGGTATGGAGCCCTATCTCTATCAGACGCCTGAATGAACTCGCTTTCACTCCCTCTGTTCTTCTCCATATTTAATTTGAAATTCTCCTAAAAGTCCTAATATGAGTCACTGTGTGTCATTAAGATGCAGTAACACACAGTCCAGGGGTTGGCCATTTATTCTTTAATGTTTTTTAACTGGTTTACTAGATCATGTGGATAATGCAAGCAAACGTGTATCAAATGTGTATTCCTAACTCATATCAGGTGAATATATCATTTGAAAGTTTTTGCACATAAGAAGCGGTGATTCCAACAACAGGTGATGGGATTTGGCCACTGATGCGCACTGGGTGGGCACAGCTGCACCTATGCATGCTGATACAAATTAGGCTGATCAGAAAACATGATATAAACAACCACACCAAACAAACTGTCAACACACAATCTCAGTATGACATAACACCTTCAGCAAAGACTTAAGTGCCCTTTAAGTGGTTCGAGGGCTGTAATGTGAATCCATTTGCAGCATGGATTTCCAATCAGGAAGTTCGGGTGGGACTTGAGTAAGCCCAAGACAGTAAAGTCATGTTATAGTGTAATAAAGACCAGTACTGATTCACCATGCCTGGCTTTTAAGATAACACATATTACACACAGTGTATACTGAAAAGACAGACAGGACAACAAGTGTTCTAGGTACAGCATGTCAAGGGACTTGTGTATTCACTGTGGTGCAAAAAAAAAAAAAAAAAGAAAGGACATAGGCATATGACTGATCCACCTCTGATGCTGGCAGCAGCAGCTGCTTCCTCCTCATGTGATCCCACTGCACATATGAGCCTCTGCATCCACACCTTCTGCAGCCTGAACCCTGTGAAACTAAACCCTGAACAGGCATAATGGAGGTTAATGAAGACTCATTACAGCTGCTCAGTGTGGACTTACTCTGCGTAGCCAGTTGCCCAGGGTAACCTCTCCGTCTCTTTGAGGATGAGGATGGGTCGCGCCATATGATCAGCCGAGCACTCCACCTCGTCCGGTGACAGTCCCAGAAACTCCGGCCTAACGTACGGGAACTTCAGCGGCAAATCCGCGCCGCTCGCTCGCTCTGCGCTGCTGGCTGGGCCAGGCATAAAGCCACCCACCAAACTGGCCACAGCCGACCTGACCCTGTTGAACATGGTGCTGAACGTCCCCGCGCCACTCCGCTTTTCCCCCGAGGTCCACCCCAGAGCGCACACAACGCCGCGAGGCGATCACTGCGGAAATGATCAAACAAAACCATGAAGATAGACACTATTTTAAGTAAACATTCAGCCTGTCACTGTATCTGCTGTGCCTGTCGCAATAAACGCGGAACTGCCGCTCTGGATTATCATCTGTCATGTGACTGAGGGCGAGCTGGACCACGGCTCACCAGCCATTGTGCATCAGCCTGCGTCCGAAACCACGCCCACTGCATAATCTGACGCGCTGTGATTGGTCAATGCACGTGCCAGTTTATTAACGTTGCAAAAGACACGAACGTTTCACTGTGCAGATGCTACTTTCTTAACATTGCACATTGTAGATGCCACTTTCTTAAAATTGTACATAGCTCATGCCACTTTCTTAACATTGTACACTGCAGATGGCACATTGCAGATGTCACCCTAACATTGTCCATACCACTTTCATAACATTGTACACTGCAGATGCCACTCTGCCACTTTCTTAACATTGTACACTGCAGATGACACATTGCAGATGTCACCCTAACATTGTACATACCACTTTCATAACATTGTACACTGCAGATGCCACTCTGCCACTTTCTTAACATTGTACACTGCAGATGGCACATTGCAGATGTCACCCTAACATTGTACATTGCACATGCTACTTTAATACTGCACACTGAACATGCCACTATAACACTGCAAATGCCACTTTCTTAACATTGCACATTGCAGATGCCACTCTGCCACTTTCTTAACATTGCACACTGCAGATGCCACTCTGCCACTTTCTTAACATTGCACATTGCAGATGCCACTTTCTTAAAATTGTACATAGTTCATGCCACTTTCTTAACATTGTACACTGCAGATGCCACTCTGCCACTTTCTTAACATTGTACATTTCAGATGGCACATTGCAGATGTCACCCTAACATTGTACATACCACTTTCTTAACATTGTACATTGCAGATGCCACTCTGCCACTTTCTTAACATTGCACACTGCACATGGCACATTGCACATGCTACTTTAATGCTGCACACTGAACATGCCACTATAACACTGCAAATGCCACTTTCTTAACATTGTACACTGCACATACCACTTTCTTAACATTGTACATTGCACATGCTACTTTAATGCTGCACACTGAACATGCCACTATAACACTGCAAATGCCACTTTCTTAACAGTGTACACTGCACATGCCCCTTTAACATTCCACATACAACTTTTTTAACATTGCATATTGCAGATGTTACTCTGACATTGCAGTTGCCACTTTCTTAACACTGCACATTGCAGATGGCACAATAATGTTACACATTGCAGATGGCACTTTCTTAACATTGTACATAGCTCATGCCACTTTCGTAACATTGCACATTGCACATGCTCCTTTAACATTGCACTTTGAACACTGCAGATGCCGCTCTAACAATGCACATGCCCCTTTAACATTGCACACTTTGAACATTTGCAGATTCCACCCTAACAATGCAAATGGAACTTTCCTAAGTCCACTTTCTTAACATTGCACATTGCACATACCCCTTTAACACTGCGCTTTGAACATTTGCAGATGCCACCCTAACAATGCACATGCCAATTTCTTAACATTGCACCTTGCACATGCCACATTCTACATTACACATGCTATCCTACTTTGCCCCTTACAGTTTACAATGTACTTCCTTTTTGTATGCTTTATTGAGCAATGCAATACTGTCTTTTCTGGTTGTATGTTGGATGGGTGTTGGATTGTCTTTGGGGTGTGAACATGGGGTGTGAACATGTCTGCATTGTTACATGTCTTGAGGAACAGCACACAAGTAAGAATTTCATTGTACCTTCTGTGGACATAATAATAAAAAGCTTTGAATTTGACTGTATAGGCTACAATATAAAATGCCTAATGAGAACAGATATTTAACATTGTTTTGTTGACTGGTTGTGAACTGTTGGCTTGCATAGAAACCAAACTTCGTCAGCCCCAGGCCATTATTTTAAAGTACATACTTGCGAGCCAACAAGTGAGCATAGTATTTTTACAGTTGCCATGTCAAGTGTTATTCCACAATATGTATAGAAAAAGAATTTCTTCATGTAATTCTAACATCCCTGCTGAAAAATGTAGCTTGGCCCGACCAGATAAAAGCCAAAAACCAGGCCAGGCTGGTCGAACTAGTAGATCATCTTTCCCAGCTGGTGAATTATTTTTCAGCTTCCTCATTACTTGACTAAACTGAGCAATAAATGCTTGAAATTTCCTAATTGCCTTACTGCTGTGTTATTGTCTTAATAACTTGTTTACGTTGTAGCAATAGTAGCAGTAATTCAGATAGTGTTTCCTTTCTACCAGTACATACCAGCAGTTAAAGATGGCCTACCAGTTTGACCAGCTTGGCCTGTGTTTTGGCAGCTGGTAGTTGGTCAGACTAAGCTAGATTTTTCAGCAGGGATATTAGCAGAAAAGCCACCCTCTGTTCTTGGTCTTGTCAGTAAAAGAATAGCTCAGTATTAACATTAGATTTTTATCAAAATGTGCTGTCAAGAATCCCAGTCACTCTCTGTTTGTCTATATTTAATATCAAATTAATCTAACTGTCCTAATAAGAGTCACTGCGAGTAAGTAAGGTTCAGTAACGCACTGTCCAGTGGCTGAATTTTACTCTTTACTATTTTCAACTAGTCTAGGAATTCCATTTCAATCCCTGTTGTTATATATAATAATAATAATAACTGATAATAACTGATGTAGTAAATAGACAAGACATAGCAAGTATTTTTCAATATGGCACACTCAGTGTAGGCACTTCTGTGATTTTTTCATAATTATTTTTCATAATTATAACAATTCTCACACACCAGCAATAACAGTCATTTTAATGAAGGCTGGGGTTGCTTGTGAGTGTTGACTGTTGTGTATCACATCAAAATAATGAATAATATGTGCTTACTTATCAGTGTGTGGTTTGAGGACCTTGTGTCTCCAACCTAGTGAGTCATATTTGTATACTTGTGTTAGCTATCCACAATTTCTGAGTTAGCTGAAATACATTTAAAGTAAATATTATTAATAAACTATATTTTTAACATCTTAATCATATACTGTACTTCTAAACCACTGGGTCTTTTCCAGCTAATTTTGTGCACCTGCTCTCCAAATTTCTGAAGTCTAATCAGTTGAAGTCCCCTGATTTTGGGTGCTTATGCACTCTTCTGGACTTAACATGTAAATCATTCTGGCCTTATGCAAATATAATTTAATAACATCAAAGAATAATGCTAATTTTTAAAAGAATAATTAGCTACAAATAAGTAGCTCCAATAATTAGCAATCTATGATTCTGTTATAGATCATAATTTCTGCCTTGTTTGAAGGTATCCATTCCAATTGGAAAGAGATTTACACACAAACAGAGTAATTGGACAATTGAATGATAAGCAGTTTCATGGCCAGGTGTGGCCTGTTTCCTCATTATTTCATGACAGATTAAGGAGATAAAAGGTCTGGAGTTAATTCATGTTCATGGGAACTCTCAATATGCGGTCCAAAGAGCTGAAAAAACAAATCAGACCTATCAGAGAGATAGCAGAAACTTTAGGAGTGGCTAAATCAACAATCTGGTACATTCTTAAAAAGAAGGAATGCACTGGTGAGCTCAGCAACACCAAAAGTCCTGGAAGGCAACGGAAGACAACTAAAGTGGATGAATGCAGAATTCTTTCCTTGGTGAAGAAAAACCACTTCACAACATCTAGCCAAGTCAAGAACACTCTGGAGGAGGTAGGTGTATCGTTGTCAAAGTCTACAGTCAAGAGACGCCTTCATGAATGTAAATACAGACGGTTTACCTCAAGATGCCAACCACTGGTAATACTAAAGAACAGAAAGGCCAGATTAGACTTTGTTAAAAAAAAAAAACTTCTAAAAAAGCCTGCCCAGTTCTGATGCAAGATTAACTTGTACCAGAATGATGGGAAGAGAAGAATATGGAAAAAGAAAGGAAGGGCTCATGATCCAAAGCATACCACATCATCTGTCAACCATGTGGAGGCAGTGTTATGGCATGGGCATGTTTGGCTGCCAATGGAACAGCTTCACTGGTGTTTATTGATGATGTGACTACTAATAGAAGTAGCAGGATGAATTCTGAAGTGTATAGAGCTATATTTTCTGCTCAGGTTAGTCATATGCTGCAAAACTGATAGGACGGCGCTTCACAGTACAGATGGATAGTGACCCAAAATGTACTGTTAAAGCAACCCAAGGGCTTCTTAAAGCAAATAAATTAAATGTTCTTAAATGTCCATTGACCTTAACCCAATTGAGCATGCTTTTCACTTACTGAAGACAAAAATGATGCAGAAAGAACCACAAACAAGCAGCAACTGAAGGCGGCTGCAATAAAGGCATGGCAAAGCATCTCAAGGGAGGAATCTTAGTATTTGATGATGTCCATGGGATGTCCAGACTTCAGGCAGTCATTGACTACAAAGGATTTGCATCCAAGTATTAAAAATAATCCTAATATTTATGATTATGTTAGTTTGCCCAATTAGTTTTGAGCCTGTGAAAATGGAAGGACTCTGCAAAAAATGGCTGTAATTCCTAAACAGTTAATACAATATTTTTGTTAAACCCCTTGAATTAAAGCTGAAAGTCTACACTTCAATCACATCCTGATTGCTTCATTTCAAATCCATTGTGGTGGTGTACTGAGGCAAAATTACGAAAATTGTGTCACTGTCCAAATACTTATGGATCTGACTGTATATATACAGGAGTTTAATGTATCATATTTATTTTGTTTGATTTATTTTGGAACAACTTAGCAATGTGTTTATATCACATCCAGTAGGTGGAGTCCTTTACCAATGATCAGCAAATATTTAAGTTTCACCAGCATACCTGAGGCTGCTGATTACACCGAAAAATGATAAGAAATGGGAAATGGATAATGGACAATTAAATAAGACAATGAAAGTACACAGTGTATGATATAACAAATGAAAATACACTGTAAGAATAAAAGCTACTGCGTGACTCAACATAATGACTTCGACATTACTTTCTTAAGCAATTCTATCAAAGTGGCACAATGGAGCAGTCAGTTAATTTGGCGACCTTTTTCCTGGTAGCTTGCTGGAATATTGAAAGAAAATCCCTTGGTAAATACAGCCCAGTGACTCAGTTAATTAGATTCTGGATGCTGTATGGACATCTCATTTACACGGCCTAAAAAGTGTGCACCCACTCTGTACATCTCCTGGGGAAAATAACCCTCCTCAGTGTACATTCAACCAGTGCTAGACATGACTCATCATTACACAAGCTATTTACAGAAAAGGAATTCATTTTGTTCTTCTTCTTGTCTGTGAGTATTTACAAGCAGTGGGCCTTACTCAGATGTATAACAATTTGTCATCTATTTCTACACTGAGTCACTAGTTTATTAATTACTAGACAGGTATACATTAAGACTGACAATAATCTAGTAACTATACATGGACACCCCTGAAGCTTACAGAATGAACCAAGTGACCCATTTCTGCTGAAACCAAACACAGTATAATTAATGATGGCAGTGCTTAGTCATGCGTGTCATGCTCAAGTTTCAAAATCACAGCAGTGTTTAGAGACCGAAGTATTACACTGTACTGTACTGTAAGTCAGTATTATAATGACTACACACTTGAACCTTGTCTAAAGTGCTCATGATTAAACTAGATAAAATAGAATGGGTCTAATTAATATGGTCTCTAAAAGCTTTCTATGGTTTCTGTTTTGTAAACTTTCTGTTTAATTGGGAAATGTTTAATGATTGCGTCAGCGTGCATTCAAACTATGTTTAATGACGTTCTGCATTGTGAGTCACTGTGACCTTTGGCTTTAAAAAGGGGATCTATAGAAAACCTTAGCTGAGGAACAGAGATGCATTTCCTTTTTCCAGTCTGATGTTCCTAATTTAATAGTGACCTTTGCACTTTAAATATATTGTCAGTACAGTAATCATTATTCAATTTTTATATATTATTATAGTTTTACATTTTACATTTGTTACAAATACAATTAAGAACACAAATGTACAATTACATAATTCTGTAAAGTATCTGATTAGTACATTATTGGCTAAAGCAGAACAGAAATTTGTACAGCTACATGAATGACTCAGTTCTCTGTGGTGTATCTTTGGTGCACATCTGTGGTCATCTAACTTATATGAGTTGCATATAAACATCAACTTACGATAAACTCAGAGCTACATGACTCAAACACAGTAAAAGAAACAATGGTGATTAGTCTTCAGATAATACACTTAAATTTATTGGTGAAAAAATGCAGACAGGGTGGTATGGTGATGCAGTGGGTAGTGTTGCCGCCTCACAGCACAAGCTTCCCCGCTTCGATTGTAAGCTCAGGCTACTGTTCCCCATGTCCTTGTTTTTTTTTCCTTCCAGTTTACTCCCACTGTCCAAAAAACAAGCAGGTAGGTGGATAGGCTACGCTAAATTGCCCCTAGTTTTGAATGAGTTTGTGAATGTGAGTGTGTGTGTGTGTGTGTGTATGCGCATGGTGCCCTGCAACAGAAATGCGACCCATCCAGGGTGTATTCCTGCCTCACTCCCAGTGTTCTGGGATAGGCTCAGGATCCACCATGACCCTGATCTGGACAAAGCGGTTACTGAAAATGAATAAATGAATGAATAAAAAAGAAGTCAACAAAATCCACAATGTGGAAAATTATAATAAAATGAAATGTATCTAAATTAAACCAAATATGCACCATACACAAATGTCTGCTCCATGATTAAGTTTAAATGGTTTTTTTGGGGCCATTCCCACCAGAATGTCAATTATGCCTCGCTACCCTCCTTAGGGCTGTGATGATGGCAGAATAAACAACTGAATTTGTCTGTGGTATCTGTACAGGACAAATGAAATGAATACAGTTCTGCATGACCTTTTTAGGAGCCTGATTGATGGCACGTACTCTAACATGCACGTACACTGTACACAAATCCCTCCTGTACATCAAAGGTGTATAATTTGAATAAGTATTTGATTGATTTAGGTTTATATTTACAGGGACCATCTTTCCCCTTATCAAGAGCAACTTATAAG
The DNA here is from genome assembly GCA_022758105.1 of Pangasianodon gigas. Lineage (NCBI taxonomy): Eukaryota > Metazoa > Chordata > Actinopteri > Siluriformes > Pangasiidae > Pangasianodon > Pangasianodon gigas. The sequence continues at coordinate 16,682,120 of CM040471.1, read as the reverse complement.
AGCGCTTTGTAGTAGTCCATAAAAAAACTTATCCTAATGCTACAACAAAGCTAAAATCCTGTTAGAGAGGAGTTAGTACAATGAAATAGGACAGACACAAAAAACATTTTTTTTAAACTAGTGCTCATTTAAGTGCTTGGTGAAGAGGTTTATTTAATCACCTGGAGCACTGGACAGAGAAGAGTCTTGCTGCAGGTCTTCCTTGTATTTTTTTTTTCCCTTGTAATATGATGCTTGCTGTGTTTTATCAAGTATAGTTATATAGTAAATATAGTAAATATAGTTTCTCATTGTTAACATATCATTACACAATAATACTGATTAAACCACACAAATGCTTGCAAACTGTCAGTACATCTAAAGTACAATTGAGTGCAAATATTTGCAATCCCCATGATGTGTGGGTGAATAAAAGGAAAATTAGAAGGAAACCAGTTTATCTTTATCATTTATCTACAGAAATGTTAAAAATGAAATGTAGGTGTATCCTGAAACACAAGACAATCAAAAAATAACTAGAAATTTTTTTCCTTCCTTATTTTCTCCTAAGGCATGCAAACTTTAACACTCAACTGTACAGCTAACTAACCTCAGCAGCAAATACTTGCACCAAATACTGTAAAATGCTCACTTTCAATACATTTTAACAGTTACAATCATCATTAACACTTTAACAACAGTATTGCTGGACAAAATTGTCAACACTGAAGGTTAATCCGTATCAAAATGTTATGTTTGGTTTGAGCTTCCTCCAATCAGATTACCTTTTTCCCACACACCTTAACCTCAATGTCTAACCCATATCTGTGCATTCTATCTTGGGCTTCATGTCAATAAATTTGAATTGAATTGAAATAAAGTGAAGAAAGAAAACACAAGTGCTTCATTCAAGAAGAGAGGAGACAGTATATATAGAGGCATAGAGATAAAGAAAATATGTGAATAGAGTAGACTATGTGTAAATAGAGGAAAGACTATGTGTGTGTGTGTGTGTGTGTGTGTGATAGAGAGAGAGAGAGAGAGAGAGAGAGAGAGAGAGAGAGAGAGTCCCTCCCCCATGGCCATATATAATAAGAGCTCATCACCTTCACTTTAAAATGTAATGGCCATAGAGCCTCAGACAGAAACAGAGATCAGAACAGCAGGCTGTACAAGCAGGCTTAACCTGCCCTTAGTCCATCATTTGGGTTCTCTTTCTCTAGCACCTTCAGCCTATTCACCCCACAACCAGCTCCAAGCTTCTCATTGAAGATGAAGAGTGTGTTGCTGCTACTGCTGCTGTTATTGCTGGCTTTCTGCACTTCCAGACTGCAGGGAGAACGGGTAGAGAAGTGTGAATACCCTTGCTCACAGGTATTTGATCAAAAGTATTATCACTATATTCTGGCTATATACCAATGTATGATTGTGTGAGATGAGTTCTGGTGATGTGGGACATAAAGTCTTTCATGTCAAATGTCTAGTGTCTTACTACATATTCTTATAGTTGTTAAATATATTTATTGTTGTTAAATGATTGAAGATTATCATTAAAAGATCCAACATTGAATAGTGAAATAAAACATGACACATTTTTTATGATCTTCTTATCTGTATTGGGAATGTAATTGCCACTACAGTGGTCCAATCAAAACTGGGTATGCAATTAAAAGACAAGATCAATTAAAATAAATTGATTATTAACTATGATGACTATATAAGTTCCCAATAAAAGCATAATGCATTGTAATGGTTGCTATTGAAAATTACACTCAGCTGTAATATACTACATAACTGCTCATATCCTTATAAGGTATTCAAGCCTATCTTTTGATTATGATGTAAACACAGGCAGTCTCTACAAATTCCCCTTAATAAATAAACCTCAGTAAAGAGCTCCAGGCAATGATTTTTTGGCAACTATGCTGCTGGTTTTTATCATTTAAATAAACCACTAATTTAGTGGTTTATGCTTAAGTATTTCCTCTACAGGAATTATTACTAAAGCAATAAATATTACTACAGGAACTATTACTTAAGCAGGAGTGCTTAAGTATTATCTCTACTGGAAACCGGACTGTTTTTAGTCAATCACTTCATCATGTTATAGGTTATAGCTAATCACACCACAGCATGTGTACACACACACACACCCCCACACACCCACAATATGAAAGTGTGATTTTCATGTTTCCTGTTCCATTTTCGGTCTTAGTTTCCCACCAATGTAAATATAAACAATTTTGCAGAACAGCTGCATTTAGTTTTTTCTTGTTTTATACAACTATTGCAAGAAAAGGATGTGACTCATACTGATATCATTTGTACTTACTTGTCAATGTATAATTTTATAGAAATACAGCAGTTTAGCAGCGTTTAAAGTTTTAGCATTTAAAGTTACTGGCATTCATCTTAAGGAAGCATATAGCCAAAGTTCCAGTCACATTACAAATATCCAGTAAGGACTTTATTGATGTGGATACATAAATATAGCCATAACTTCATGTGAGGTGTGAACAACCAGGATGTTGGCCTGTGCAAAGCACTCTGGGCAAACCCCTACTGTGTCAGCTGCTTCCTCTTGCCAGGACTATTGTGACTAAATCTAATCAGTGTTACTGCAACTCTATGTATCTTTTGGGTATACTGTGTATCAAATAGCCTGAACTGTATTTTGGGCTTCTTTGGTTACAGGGACTCCATTGCAAGATGAAACCTCATTGTGAGTATTGTTTTTTAATTTTTTTTATTTTTGGATGACACTGCTGCGTAATTTGTGTCAGATAAGATCTAACAAATGAAAGTGAGGCAGGTGGTCCTCTTGACATAAGAACTGTTAACTCAAAGAACTCTTAACTCATTGAATGACTAATATTTGCAATGACAGGCATGTTTTGGTTTGTCACTTTTCAGTATTATTTAGAATTCTCATTGAAGTCATTGCTTTTGAACTTATTATAGTGAAACAGAAATATTGCTGCTACCAAACTCCATGCTACTCAAAATTGAGAATCCCACACTTAATTCATCACTTAGTGTGAAACTGCAAAGCTTACTGTATGTGCCATGTGCTTGACGGGATCTCTGCTTTACAGTCTCATTTGAGCAATGCAAGAAATGGCCAGACGGCATGACCAGAGATGTGTTTAGGAACACAAGCATCTCCACAGTGATGAGGTGTAAAGGGGTTCGACAGTGTTCTCTTTACCTCCGGATCAGGACTCATCTACAGCTAAAGAGTAGGTCTAATCTTCTCTCAGGAAAATCAGTGATCTTGCAATATATTTGCAAGCTAAATTAGTTAGTTTTAGATTAACTGTGGAAGTTAATTTAACACTGGTCATTGTATTGTAGGAGGTTAGATATAGCATTGTCGTTTCCTGCTGCATTATGAGTCATGGTCCTACTATACTCAAGTGACTCATGTCCCTACTAATCTAATCTTCAAAGGCTCTAGTGCTGTCATTTTCTTCTACCTCCATAGCACTAGTACACTCTATTGTTGGTGTCTTTCATCATGAAAAAAACTGGTTTGAGTGAGTGATGGTAAGCTGCTTCCTCTCTTCCAGAACACATCCATGGCATCTACATATGCACAGTCAGTGCAGCGATGATGGAACACTGTGGGATTGTGACCTTTTCACGCACACACAAAGAAAAAGTGGTGGACCATCAGGTACTATTGTTTGCATTTCAGGAATGAAGAGCAACAATTTTCATGTGCATATAGCAAGAGAGTTCATGCCAGTCTGTTTAATTCATTCTGTGCCAGAATTTGGAGATTTAGCAGGTGTTCATGTTTAGATACTTCTTAGAATGGATGACTGACTGGTTTTGTGTGACTTTCTATGGAAGGTGCATATTCAGGAGGATTGTCTGGAAGTAGGCATAGGACAGGATGTTTATGTAACCCTCCAAACTTGGCCGCAATTCTGCGATGTGGCTTATTCCAGAGCATATCATGTTCCAGGTATGGGGTAGGGTGGGGTGTCAGTTTTAGTAGTAATACGAAAGACTAAGAATTTCCTTTTTGTTAAATGAAATGTCATGATGCCAAACTTAGTAACACACATTGCAAGTTTAACCAGTTAACCATTAACCATAGTTAACCTGTCAAAACAAGAGGTTAATTTTTTTTATTTCTTCTGTCAGACTGCAGCAACAAGGACCTACAAGGAAACATTCCAGAATGCACTAGTAAGTTTGAGATTATTATCTAAAGTTTTATCTCCATCTTCAGAATTTTAACTTCATAAAAAAAGTAATAGATGACGTAAAGATGGAAATATGGTGTCATGGAAAATCTTGGTCTTCCTGGCAGCTGGCAGGATTGACTATGAGGTGGACTTGGAGAGGAAGGAAGTGCATATAAGTGTGTCAGACATGCTGGAGGACAAGGACTACCATGTTAGACTCTGCCACAAGGATTACATCTGCGCTGGCACTGGAGCTCACGTATTGGTGAATTGCTTTTCCAACATTTATATGCACACGACTCAACTGATATGAAAGTATGAAAGTTAGGATTCGGAGTGGGGTTAGTAACAGTACCCTTTCTGTTGGTGAATTCAAACAAAACCCACAAGCAATGGCCACATTGCCATTGCTTATTCAAATGTATATACATTTTTAATGACATCAGGGTCACTCTTAATACTGGCTTAATAAGTGGCTTAATTTGTGTAACCTCAATTAGAAAGCGTCTAGGTCTGTGTAGGTAAGGAACCCACATGCTGCAAAGCTCTGGTGCCTTCATGTGCTCCTTGAAGAGTCCAACTTGCAAAGATATATGAACATTTATGAAGACTTTAAAGCACTGACAACATTAGATAGTAGGTTAGCTAGTGTGATCTATTTTGGTATCTTCCTAACAGTTGTAAAAATATAGTAAATATAGGCACAATACAAACAACAGTTAGGGATGTAAGTAAGTGTCTAAGGCTTATCAGTGAATAGTACAAGTAAGTTATATTTAGAAAAAATACGATACGATATGATACGATATGATACGATAGTATATGATTTGGTAACAGCCTACTGTTAATTCATGAATGATGATGACATAGAAAAGGACTAATTTAAGTAAGACAATTATGGGTAAATCACCTTGCTAGCCTATTTATCAGTTTTAAAATATGAATTTTTTTTTACACACAATTATGTTATAATCAAGTCTAATAAATAATAGTCTATTTATGACTGCTGCCTTAATTCATTTCGATCTTTGCCTTTTAAATTGATGTATTGATCCAAATTGTCCAATTATTACACCCTTAGTAATTATATTGTATATGGTTCTTGTGCAGGTCCAAAAAGCCAGGGAAAGTTCAGAATTTCTATGCACTCATTTCCTGACATAAGGAAGTGCAAAAATTCAGAAGTTTTGCAAAAAGTATGGATATTATGTTTGTCAAAGCAATACAGACTAAAAAAACAATGAGTCTAAATCTATTGTCTTTGAACATTCCCTTACTTTCTGCAGTAACATATCATTTAATGCCTCTCCTTTTCATTGAAAGGTTAATGACATTTAAAAATACAAAGAAAATCAAAAATAGACCATGCAACTTTTATGTCAGGAACCTCTATTTACAGTAATTCTGAAAGCACGTGGAGGCAACATTTGTAGGATTTGCCCAGTGTATGGTCATGGAATAAAGTGCATTTAAGTGTAGAATTGACGCACACTAGGCATTATGACCTTAATTCTTCTGTCATGAGGGCTATAAAGAAATATGCCAACTCGTTTATGATTTACCATCTTTGATGGAAAGATAAGGTCAGACAGAAACTTTGCACATGTAATA